>JBBJLS010000006.1:24501593-24513985 GCA_037577275.1 Bryconaethiops microstoma
TTTAATATCAGACAGTAAGAAAAAAAAGTTATATGTCTTTTTATACAGTGTATGTAAACTTTTGGTTTCAACTGTAAGTACTTTAGACAAAGCAGGCAAAAAGGTGAAATTAAGTGCAATGTAATTTTTTAAAAAACAAAATATCTGCTTTATTTGCATACTTTATGAATACAAATGTTCGTCCACAATAAACTCTTGGAATTGACTGTGACTTGGAACAGGGGGCCCAAACATCAGGGCTGAACCAGCCGGACAGTTCCATTACCTACCTTATTTTTGTATTCTTCAAAAACTGTTGCTAGTTGCTCTGACTGCATACTGGAATATTTGGCCATGAACGTCATCCGGGTATCTGTGGCAGATAGGAGGAATTCATGTTTGTCATGTACCGTATATTACTGTTTACCAGAACAGACAGTACACAGACAGAATATAGTCAGCTATTTCCATTACAACACACTGCAAAGTTTCTTCTGGGACCTCCTGAAGGCGACTTTTCCACGTCACACAGTTTCTTGCAGCTTGTTATGGTGATAGATACGTTTTGTTATATTCTCCTTTCAAGTTTTTTTTGATGTCTTTACGGTGCTGTTAAGCTGTATACAGGCCAGGAATACACCTGGAACAAGTCACAGTTTAACACACTTCTTGTTTTATTTGTGAAGAACATGCAGTAGACAAAATAGAGGATGTGCTACGATGTATATCATTGTTTCGATAATAAGAAAATGGGTCCTTTTGTACAGTACATGTTTCAAATGTTTCACTGAATAAATTCTTCAAGACATAACATAATATCAAACACCTCTGAAGAGAAATTGAGCTTTTTTGACACGGGCAGAATCAGTCTCAAATCATTGGCGTGTTTTTACCAAGAAAGTTCAAGGTTTCAAAAACCCTTTTCATCTGACGCTCTTAACTCACTGTACACATGCTCTCAGAGGAATTGTGTGCGCTGGAAAAAACATGAATGGTGAATGGTATGAATGTTTAGTGCAAGGTGCTGTGCCGACACGTCTGAGTTTAAAGGGCAGAAGTCTACTTGCTAGAAGACAAAATATGTATTATACTTGAGAACGAACTGCTGAAACACGCAAATGCTCTGCATTTTCCTTATCAACAGCTTGGTCAGCAATACTGAACTCACTGCTGAACCCAGAGTGGTCAGCCAGACGGAGAAATCTACTGGACGACCTTCAAAATGAAATTGGTTTTGTGCTCAATTCCCAGACCTCATCTGAGCTTTCACTTACAATTTGCTCCCAGGTAAAATTCCCCAGATGCTCCCGCAGGCCTACCCTCACACCCTTCGAGACTGTGTTCATTTGTTAGTACATGAAGGCTTCATGTCTGACCTTTACAAGCTGATTTTCTTCACTGATCGCTGATAAGCCTGCTCCTGCATGCCGTGCTTCCGAGATGCCTTCACTAAACACCTGCACTGTGTTGAAGAGGGCTCCCTGATCATCGTTCCCTGCACTGGAGAATAACAAACTCATGAGTATGTAGATGGGAATAGAACGTGTTTCAACGCACCGTGAATTATGTGCATTCTGTGGTACATTATCGATTGAGGTTCATTGTGGGATTGCATGAGTGCACTGGAGGTACAAACAGAATGTCTCCGTCTCACGTGACTGGTGCGTTTATGAGTTTTGAGTAGCGGATAAAGAAAAACTGATTCAAAATGACTAAAAAGAGACAGCGATGGAGAGAGAGGTTCATTGTTAATTGTAGGAGAGAGCCTGCAGCTATAGCAAAAGGTACATTTAGCGTTTCTTCATGAGCTCCTCAGGCGCAGTCAGCTGCACCGAAACGCTTTCAGATCTATTTTTCTTGATTTTGCCGGCCTGTGCTCACTTAGAGCCACATGCTTGTCTACTCTGCTCTGTTTTGAGAATGTCCATAAGCTACGGATCAGGCTAAGATAAGGAACGCAGGAAGAAATTGACGTTTAATTAAGCTACTCCACGTCTGATTATGTAGCGCTGTTATTAAGTGTTGTCTCAGCCAAGTCATAACTTTAACAGCTGACCGTAAAACAAACTCTTACATCTGCTTTGGAACGTAAAGTCAAATTCTAGGCCTATACACAAGCTAAATTTACCGTGACTTGCATCAGTGATAAGTCTAGCTAACAATGCTACAAAACATTCAAAAAAGCAGACATGTTGCTGAAAATATCTCCCCTTATTTAAAATCTCCTGGTGGATGGTTGCTGTTTCATTCTATTGATGGTCAGTAATACATTCTTCTTGTTGCTTTTCGTGTTTTGTAGTAATGTTGTGTGATTAAGTCCTTGCCTTGATTACATATCAAGAAGCAGCGCTAGAGTAGTGTATCAAGTGTTTAAAACAGAAACAGACTACAGTTCCTCCAGAGCTAAAGTCCAGACCCCCAGAGAAGAAGGGCAGTTACTAACCTCAAAACACATCTTTGTAGGATTTTAATCATTTCAAAAAAACAGGCTCACCTTTGCTGAAGTTACTTTTTAGCATCAATAGGTAATTGGCAGTAGAACATACGCACGCACGCAGCAGTTTGCAGCAGGTAGTTTAGCAACCGTCATCGTTACATATGTGAAAATGACGGAAAAGAAAATGAACACAAAGTGAAACACATGAAATGGAGAAGAAAGCAAGCTATGTGCAACTGATAATTTAAAAAAGAGGTGGAAGATGGAGAGGGAAAATTCAATTAAGTATCTTTTTATGAATTATATACGTCCTGCAGAAAGATTTGTTTTCTATGAGGTAAGAGAGATGCTACAGCAACCGTATAGCAACACGCTAGCAACCATTTGGCACAGTAACTATTTAGCACAGCTCTAGTAAACACCCTAAATAGCATTATAAACTAATTAGCAACACCCCAGCAACCACCACAGATATCCCATGAGCCAGGTAGTGACACCCTAACAACAACCTAGGATACCATAGCTGGAGCTGGGGTACAAGCTGCAGCAGCCATGCTGGTTTTGGACACCCGTACTAAACGCCAGACATCTAGAATTGTACATAAAGTAAAAACACTTGGCATTAAACATGCTTCACCTATCCCTACCCTCCACAATCAAGCAAAAACATACAAATGCTTCAGTGACCCACATTGACATTGTGCTCACCTGGAAAGAGGTAATGGTGCACAGGAAAAATTGGTTGATTTTTATTTCACCTTGATTAAGACAAATTTGGATCATCTCACTTTCTGGTGGTTTTCATTAGGAATTGAGTATCAAATGCATTACAGCATGGAAAAAACATTTCTCATTTAAGGGAGATAGTAATGCCCAAAACCATTAAAAAACATAGGACAGCACAAATAACTGCTAAGAGCACAGTGAACTACTCTGGTTTCTGTAAAAAGGCACACATGCAGTTCAGAAATCCAGCAATTTGACCCGAGTCATCTAAGAATTGATATTTCTGCAACTAGTTTTAAAACAGAATAGTAATGTACATGAATGTGTCTTTAGAGCTGTTTAAAGTTAACTTAATTCCTGTATTTTGGGACCAGTATCCTCACTTGAGGATCATGTTATGGTTCCTAAGCTATCTTGTGAACAGACAATCAGCACTAAAATCTGAAGGTCTATGTAAACATTTAGAGAACTAGGCTAAGGTTTCCCCATTTTATTTACAAATATTGCTCTTTGTTCATAGTTTTTCATGCCATCTCGGTTTGGCAAATGATTAACACTGAAAATGACCAATCACTGCAAGTCATTATTGCATTCAGACAAGAAACAGAAACAGAGCCAGAACCCAGTGAAATACAACTGGGGTTGTTCTTGGCAAGTTGAGATGATGAAATGTATGCTGAAAATTATTTTCAATCTTTTAAACGGGTGGTACATACAGGGGCCAACCACATTTTTACCTGGGCTTCTATTGTTTCAACAATAGAACAAGTGCAGCATTGAGAAATATATTGCAAGGGAAATGCTGGGCCAAAGTGTGACTGAAACCCAAACAAAACAGGACCAGTGTAGTGGTACATATAATCCTTTTATGCTACTTAGTCTTGCTGCAGCTTCACAGAAGACTGGAACAGTCTCCAGGGATCGACTGTGTTGGTGCTGTAATAGCAATCTGGACACACAAACGATGTTTTGTTTTTTGTTGTTTAATAGTATGAGTAATGGGGATGAGACGCGAGAAGTTCGTGCAAGAAAGGCTTAATAAATGATGCAAGAGCGCCTCCAAGTGGAATAAAGAGGATCAGCAGGACGGTGCATTCACACCACCCCCCCCCCTCCCCACACACACACACTCCAGCTTCAAGGCAAGGCTTTGATCACTTCATGGGAAATAGGACACACCAAAAGCTTTGGAAATTGGGTACTGAAGGGTGTAAAAATATCCACAAGGAGATTTTAGATCAGCCGAGACCACGTGGCTAAAAACTGTTAAGTGTGGAGGAAACAGGTAAGTGTACCAGGTAAGGAAACACAACACCCAAGAGTCTTTTAAGATATTTATTTTAAAAATAATCTGTAGAAAAGTTTTACATAAAAATATCCAGGGACAAAAAAAAGGGCAAAAAAACTCTCCCAAAAAACATTATTTACTTCAGGTTACATTCAAATATCACCTTTGAGCAGATGAGACATGTATTTGGCCCATGTGGACACTCTTTCACTGGGAACACAGCTGAAGATTTCCCATAGGACTATCCAAGTGCTCAGCCATATTCCCTTCCCAAGTCCATGGAGTGCAAAGCAGGATTCTCCTTTTGGTAATTCTACAGCACTTCAAATGCATGTGGATTACAAAGCCACTTCTGGGATGCTAGAGATGGAAAATCTGACTGAAAAGATGAACACCTGGGTATATTTGAAGACTTACATTTACACAAAAAAGCAGAGTGCTCTGTGGTATATTTAGTTGAACACAGTAAAGTCCCCGCAGTATTTTAAAAAAAAAAAAGAAAGAAAAAGAAACACCCCACAGTACATGATCATACCCTAGAGCTAAAGATCAGTTTTACCATCCTGTACCAGAGTGCTTACTATTACAGCAACATGAGTTCTGAATGACAAATTGACGATGACAACGGGTGTTAGCAAATAAATAGCAAAAATGCATTTTGCATAGAATACTGATCGAAATACTGCACGATACTGGATCTAACTGGCCTAGTAATTGGATAGTAGATTGATGGGCTAAAATATTTGGCACTGGACAAGCTCCGCCAATCAATCATGAAAGTATTGTCTCTAGAGAATTGCCTTTACAGATGTTGGAATTAAAAAAAAAAAAAAGGAAAAAAAAGAAGCAAAAACACTGGTCATTTGTTCACGTACTTCCAATGCTCTTGACAGCACGAGAAGCCGATAGAGAAAGATTCCATAACGGAATCACAAATTAGCCTTGCTTCTGGGCAAGCAAGGAGCAAACCCTTTTCTGGAAATCCCTTATATGTTTGTTAAAAAAAAAAAAAAAAAAAAAAAACCCACTGATTTCAAACTGAAATAATGGATTACAAGCTCGCGTCATCCTAGTGTTCCGAGCTTCAATGCGACTCCAACAATAATGTGAAAGTGACATGGGGCATCGTCAAGATTGTTAAATTTACCCCAGAAACGTTCCCATCGCTCTCTTGATCCAACCAAACAGTTGGCTGCCAAAGAAAGCAGCGAGAACAGAGTCAAAAAACATCTACATAAATTAAGTATAAAATCAAGGAGAAGCGATTTGGTAGGTTACCGGCGGTGAAAAAGACGAGACATAGGCTAGAACATAAGGAACACTTGGTCTATCAGGCCTCCAGTTGTAGTAGCCATAGAGTTTTGGCACAGAGCAGTTTAAGAACAATGGCTCCACCTGCTGGTGCTTAAGCTTAAAATGCACATATGGCAGGCCGGCATGGAAGGAGGACGTCTTGAAGATACATAAGGTTTTAGCATGCCCAAAACCACAAGCACGGTTCACAGACGTGTTCATGGCTTGGATTTGAGCATGATAAAATGTTATGTATATAAACACAGAACACCAAATAAACCTTAGCACAGTCTTACAAGAGCTTACATTCATCACAAAAACACACAAAAAAAATGTAAACTTTGACAAACATTAAATTAAAAAAAGGTAACTAAAAATGCAAATAAAAACACCCATATTGCACAAGAGTTATACTAAATATAATTCCAAGTACAGCCTGGCTGTGTTGAAAAGTTTAGTGTGCACCACAAACAGAAACCCAAATGTAAATTTTGAAAACTTAAAAAGGCTATAGCCACCAAACATAAAAAAATGGGTGGAGGAAGGGCCAAAAAAGTGTAGAACAACCAAGTAGATCCAAACAGGCAGTCAGTCACATACGACACACAGACAGACAAGCTGTGACCTGGGGACGTCATTTGAGACCACGTGCGTCAGAAAGCAGGGGGAGAGGGTTTGGCGGCCACCTATAAAGGAAGTGCTACCTTTGATCTGTGGCAGGACCGCCAGCTCTATCTGCTGAGGCTGGAGGGTGCTGTGTCCCTCCGGCGGCGCCGCCAGCTGTTACGATTGTGCTGTGGAGGGTGGGCTCGGGGTCCAGGCATCACACTAGGCTCAAAGGTGCCAGTGTGCAGTGGCCCCTTCAATCCAAATCTCTGGCCTCCATTATTAAACTGAAAAAGGTGGGCATTACAATAGATTAGGAAAGGAAACTTGTCAGCTGTCAGTTTTAATGGGAGTGAATTCAAGAGTGAATACCACATAATACCACTAAGATCAAAGGTTAATTCATTAAATGTTTACATAACATACATATCTGTTGTGCTTGAATGATGTGGAAGAATAAAATGAAAAGAAGCAGTGCCCACCATGTTCATCAACCAGCTCATGTCATGAGAACACTGCACTGGAGCAGGAGAGGGGGTCTTTACCTTGGCGTAGTGCTGGTGGTGGGGCCCCGGAAGGGGGCTGAGGTAGACAGGGGAGGCCACGGGGGTGGGCAGTCGGTACGCAGTGCTAAACTGTCCATGCATGTTGTCCATGCACGCTGGTCTGCCTGGCAACGGTGGGGCCACCATCAAATTTGCAGCGGGTAATTTTCGCAGCTAGGAGAAAAAGAAAAGATTCAGGGCCAGGGACTATAGAGAGGTTGTTGTATTCAATCAATTAATGTAACACCATGCCATATCATGTCACAACTTCTTGCTACTGCCACAATTCAAAGACTTGTGTCAAAATGAAACAAATGTGAATATTAACGTGCCCATATCCAACCCGGCCTTGTATGTTTAAGATCTTTTAAGCTGTGAGGCAAATCCTATATGGATCACATTAGTTTGTTCAAAATATCCTACGAAAATTCTCAAGCATATTGAGATCTGGGGAATTTGGAGGTCAAGTCAACACCTTGAACTCTGTCATAGTTCTCAAACCATTCCTGAAAGTGAAGGCCTTTCAACTGCTCTGATGCTCACATACTCATTCTAGAGATTTTTTCAGTGGACAGGGGTCAGCATGGGCCCTCTGATCAGTCTACAGGAATGCAGCCCCATGCAAAACTGTGATGAACTGCGTGTTCTGATACCTTTTTATCATAGCCAGCATGAACTCTCAGCAATTCGCCCTACAATAGCACTTCTGTTGGGTCAGACCAGACAGGCTAGCCTTTGCTCCTCACGCACACCAGTGAGCCTTGGATGTGCATGACCGGGTCACTGGTTCACCCATTTGTCTTGGATCACTTTTGGTAGGTACTAACCATTGTTCTTCAAGTATTTTAGGTAATTTAGGTCATGTTCTTGCTGCATGACCCACTTTCTGTCTACAAAACATTTTTCCTATAGCCCTCTGTACTGTCCAAGGGGTTTTTAGCAAACTGTAGGTGGCGGCAATGGTTTTCCATTTGCAGCCCTGCCATGCACACCATCGTTGCTCAGCATTATCCTGATTGAGGTCTCATGAACATTATCCAATGTGAGAGAAGCCTTCAGTTGCTTAGATGTTACCTGGGTTAGTCTGTGTGACAAACTATTACACATTTTGCTCTTGGCGTGATCGTCGTTGGTCAACCACTCCTGGGAAGGATATTAATGGACCTGAATTCTCTGTTTACAAATGGTCTGTATTCCGGCATGGTTTTGTAATTTTTTCCAGGCTGATGAGAATCATCTTTTTGTGTTCTCAGGAATCTCAGAAACACTTCCACAAACACATGTGACTAGTGGATCCCTACTCTTGAAATAAAAACAGGATTACAACTCAATTAGCATCCTACTGACTGAAAACAGATTTGCAATGCTGAATCATTTTCCTTGTATGAAAATCTGATGTCAGGTCATATTAATGCAAAAACAGAAAATTCCAATGCGTTTTCAAACTTTCACGCACTGTATAACTTCACTGCGAATGAGATGGGTTAAATCTATAATCTAATCCTCATGGGTAAAATCAGTAAATGAGCTGGATTTAGTGACTTAGCAAAGCAATTAATTTCAAGAAGTGCTATTTTTATGCAGTTTAGCTTTCATATATGAGCTGCTTGGATTGGAATAATAATAATTTTTTTTTTTTTTTTACATTTCTTTACAAGTTTGCAATTGTTTGTACAAAACAGTTATTACAAAACTGGTTTTCCATGATACTGGCATGTTGAAATATGTTGATTAATAAACAATTAATAAACAGGAAATCGAGACAAAGCAAGCCTAGTTTGGCTGGACTGTGAATGCATACCAAACACTGAGACTTAGCTCACGTTAGTGAAGCCATTCCTGGACATGCAGTCATCTGCAGTTAACCTTTATTATTCTTAGAACAGTAAATTATTCACTGCTGCATGCAGCTTTTTTGTCCAATTAATTCATGATTATTGTGGCCACAGCAAAATTGTTGTCTTTTTGTGCCACAGACAAAAAGTCTCTTCTTGGCCTTAATGTCCAGGTGACAGTACATTACCTTAACAGTGCAACTCTTCTCTTTTGAAGGTGAAAGGATTTCAGGTACAAGCAGGCTTTTTCCACATTAGGAACTTTCAAGTGGCCAGCTGATTTGCTTTACAGGTGACGTACTGAAGGTTGTCCTACCTGTGCCTTGGAGGATGGAACCGTTTCAGCACGATTTGCTCTGCTTTGAGGCCTCTGCTGGGTGATGGGCAAAGTGGATGTAGGGAAAACTTGTAGCTGCTTGGTTCCACTTGGAACAGAATCAGAGTCCTAGAAAAATGATGAGGAAGAAAATGCTTAATGCTACAGATACCACATCGCCAGGTGGTGAATCTGTCAGGATGCATCACGCAAACAAAGAATCATAAATGTAATATTGGCATATCCTTAATATTGGCATTGGCAAGTAATGGAAATTAACAGTACTTATATTGTAATTATGTATAAAAGTTACAGTTGAATTTAGAATAACTTTGACAACACACACAAATACATAACATAGTGGATAAGAATGATTCAGTTTCTTGTAAGTGTGTAATATACATTTTCTACATTAATTAGTGATTCATCTGTAAAGTTTCACCCCATATTTACTTGGTGCATTTCATCCATATAGTGTTTGAGTACAGATGGTTTTTGATGTCAGTCCTTTTATAGTAGGTGTTCACACTAAAGGTTTACTTTCAAACATGAAACTGAACAGAAAGCTCAGATGTGAACACAACCCAATTCAGCTTGTAATGAGAATGCAGCCAATGAGGGGCAGAATGTAGGGACATCAAAAGACAACTGACCACAAGCAATTCCGTGTACAGCAGAAAAGGCATTTTGCCAAACAGCAGCCCAGTTAGTTTGAAGTCACCTTGCCTTTATACATAAGCAACTTTGGCATGTTAATTCTGCCCACTTACAATGTCACTTCCTGAAAGGGAAGAAACAGAGGAAGATGAGGAGGAGGAGGAGTGCTGTTGAGGGCTGGACAGAGAGATGATGGAATCAGCACTCTGAGGTGATGAAGAGTCTCTCTGCTGCTCCTCAGAATCACCTCCGAACTGGTCAACTGCCAGACACACACACACACACGAAACTGATATGCATCAGTCAAATAACACATTGCAAAACAAGAGATCTTACAAACCCATTTCTAAAATATTTGCAAGGAATGTGCCTGTGTAAATGTGAACTTACTACAGCGGTTAATCCTAGCATTGTGTCGGTCTCCCCATTTCTGGATGATCCACTCCCTGTAGTCAATCACCTCCTGGGTCAATTTGATTATGCGGCCTAGTGTGCTATGGGAACAAAACATTAAAAATGTTCAGCTTTGAAGTTTCTACAAGTAATTGCCACCTACAGGAAATTCAGGCACATTAAAATAAATAAATAAATGATGTGGAGTTGTGAAATCTGTTTAGTAGAAAAATACAACCACTTGGATTAAAACTTCAAAAGAATGTTGCAAAGCAATGTGAAGTACTCTTCAAGACCAGGGGACCTACAAAAATGCCAATAAACCCTACACTGTCAAAATAATCATATTGCTCAAGTTGTTTATTGTAATCATCACAAAAGTAGACAACTTGGGAAACAAATACAGTTTGTAAGGTTTGCCATTTCCTAATGTGGCCCTGTCATTTAATGACGAATTATCTTGCACCATTTTGTAAGACTGCCTTGCATTCCATGTTAGATTACTCACTATTTGTGGTGGTTTTACACCTTTAAGCGAAGAGACAGAATTAACCTCAAAACACAACACTAAACAGTAGTGTTTAGTTCACGTGCACACAGTGTTAATTTTTGACCGCCAGTGTATTAACATATCCTTCCCTATGTTACCCGTGTTCTACTGCTTTAAACTGACGTTCAGGGAAAATAATTATACCTATAATTTACAGTAAACAAAATTTGTTTTGGTATAATTGCATATCTCCTAAATGCAAAACTAATCCTGCTTGCATACTCCCAAATGTGTTTTGTTTGCTTCTTTAGTGTTGCACTGGAGCTATTAAATACGGAACAAATAACATTCAGAGCTGTCCAGCATGTGAACAGTTCATTATGAATACAAAGGGCTAAACTGTTAGTACTGTTATATTACAGTTTTATAGTGAGACTTTTTTGTCCAGGCAAATGTATTTCACTTTAAGGTGCTGGGCAGAAACTGACCTGTCCAAGTCTTTGTTGGGATAGGATTGCGCCAGGGGAGAGACAGCATGGCTCAACACGATGTAAGCATAGTCAAATACCTGCTTGACCTGCATGGCCCCATAAGAACTGCGACCGACATCATTCCCTGTAACAGATACAAAGACAGTAACAAATTAGTCATCTATTAAGCTCATAACTGTATTTCCTTTTTTTTTTTTTTTTTACTTAAGTACACCACATGTCCACCACTGTCAATATCCAGCATCCCTTCCTAACAGGAGGATTTATATACCTGGTAAATTTGGGTCCTCGATACACAGCATTGAAGGCCTATATCCACTGGTCATGGCCTTCATTATCTCTTCTTTGGCCAGGTAGGCCCCTCCATTTTTCACACGGATGCCTGTTTTCAGGTAGTTAAAATTTCTCCCGTACAGCTCGAAGAACTCAATAAGCAAAATGCCTAGATTGATATTAGAACCCCTGCAGTCGATTCTGGGGTGGAGCTGAAACACAGAGCAGTGGGACAGATGTGAGTCTCAGACAATAAATTCAGTTTTAAAAATAATCTTTCAATTAAAAGGCAACTCTCCTGACTGAACAGTTTTTTCAGTGCGTCATATTGTACAATATTGGATCACATCAATGTATTGTGACTTGCACTGTGGTTAGTGTGCCAACTCTGAACCGGATTTCAGCTTGCGTTTAGAGATTGAGTGGCGAGCTAAGTGGTCTGCAGAATTCTGTTAGTTTACCAACACTGCTATAGCCGTATCCAGAAATTGTACTTGTTTTGGTAAACACTAAAATTTAATATATATGCTAATAATAACTTACTGTCATCTAGCACCAACTTTGAGCATTTTTCACAGAACCACACCATGTCTCTTATGAGAGATTATTAGCCATAGTTGCAAAGAAGGCTGGCAAAATAGACAAGGTTTTCATGGCTGAAAAGAAATGATTGAGAGGCAGCGGCAGAGTAGCTTAAAAATGTATGAGAACGGCTGGCGTAGAACATTAGATAGAGACACTATATCAAAATTTTACCAAATTGATAATTGAATAAAGATTTTTTTTTTCCATCACTACACTACGTTTCTATTAGCATATGAAAGTTTTTAGCACTTGCTTAACTTTTTTTCTAAATTATGCTAGGGGGGTTGTGGGGTCATCCCCCACAAACTGACCACGCTCGGTCTGCACCCCACCCTCTGCGACTGGCTCCAGGAATTTTTGACTGGCAGGCCTCAGTCTGTCAGGATCGGCAAAAGAACTTTAGCCAGCATCATCACAAACACTGGCGTCCCACAGGGTTGTGTCCTCAGCCCCATCCTCTACACCCTGTTCACCCACG
>JBBJLS010000006.1:24526793-24542947 GCA_037577275.1 Bryconaethiops microstoma
TATATACACACACACACACACACACACACACATACATATACACACACATATATACTTATTGTGTACATGCATACAACTTGCCTATGTCTACATTTAGTTTACATATAGTTTACATATACATATGTATATATATTTTGCAATACAGATGTACATATTTAAATTTCTAGATTGTACAGTACATTTTATACTGTACAATACAGCATTTTACTCTATTCTATTGTTTTAAAATTTTAGCTGCTCTTAACTTCGTACTGTACACTTTCTTGCCGTGACAAAGCAAATTTCCCACTTGTGGGACTAATAAAGGTTTATTTTATCTTATCTTAGCATGTGAACAGTCTCGAAGCTGATGTGTTGAAAGCAGGACAAATACACAACAGACTTCTGGCGCTGTCATGAACAGCAGCTTGTCTGGCGTGCTCTCTGGATTCTAGTTACTTTTCTTCTTTCTTTCCATTTCCTCTCATTTATTTTTGCTTATTTAGTTTAGTTTTTTAGTTTATAGTTCTTGTATAGTTACAGTAATTATTTATTTATTCAGACTCACTAAACTTTCAACTTTCAACTCCCCCTGCGCTATTCTGCAATAGCTACGACTCCAGACCAGCTACTAGGGCCGGCGTTCAGCACGCCATCCCTGCGGAGATCAAGAGGAACTACTGCGGCTGCAGAGCCGGGATAGCACGAAGGCTGAAGAAAAGATTTCGTCCTGCTCTCCCATCAATAGTAATTGGGAATGTTAGATCTTGGGTGAATAATATGGACGAGCTGCCGGCGCTAACAAGGACAGAGAAAGTTTTCCAAGAGTGCAGTGTTAAGTGTATCACAGAGACATGGCTGCATGAAAACATCCCGGACTCTGTGGTCGATTTAAATAGATGGGACAACAGCAGAAGCAAGAAGAGGGGAGGAGGATTCGTTCTTTATGTAAAAAAAACGCTTCGTTCCCCCAGTCACGTTAAGGTGAGGATGGCTGTGTATACTAAACACACTGAATTGTTAGCAGTCAGTCTCCGGCCATATTATCTGCCCAGAGAGTTTTCCCTCGTCGACCACGTTTTTGGTCATAACGGGTTACATCAATCACACAAACCTCTACACTGTTCTACCCACATTCAAGCAATACGTCGATTGCAAAAACAGACAATAAAATATTTGACCTGTTCTATGCCAATGTTACTGAGACCTCCATTTCTCTCCCTCCCCTGGGCAGGGCTGACCACAACCTTGTCCACCTCCAGCCCCTTTAAAAACCTGTCGTCCAAAGACAACCTGCAGTCAAGAAAACTGTTTTGAGATGGACAAGGGAGACGGAGGAGACTCTGCAGGGATGCTTTGAGGCAGCGGATTGGAATGTTCTCTGCAGTTCCCATGGGGACAATATAGACAATCTGACAACTTCTGTGTGGACACTGTTGTTCCCCCAAAAAACTGGATCTTAAATATAAGATTGCAGAGGGAAAAGATGCCTACAGGAGGAAGCTGGAAAGCAAACTCAAAGAAAACAACACCTGGAATAGAATGAAGGCCGTTTCTGGCTTGAAATAAAAGAGAGGTGCTTGGATAGATGGGGATGTGGAATGTGCAAACAACCTAAATCTGCACTTTAACAGGTTCGACTGCCCTACTTCTTCTATCCCCACACTCGGCTCTTCTCAACTTCTCCATTCACCTCCTGCCCCCCAAAGCCTGTCTCCCTCTGTCCCTCTCAGCAGATGACATCAAAAGGGAACTGTGTAGACTCCATCCCAGTAAAGCTGTATGTCCTGATGGCACCAGTCCCAAGGCCCTCAGGTGCTGTGCTGCCCAGCTGTATGGAGTTCTACATCTGATCTTCAACATGAGTCTGAAACTACAGAGGGTCCCGTCACTCTGGAAGACATCCTGCCTTATTCCTATCCCTAAAAAGACCCAGCGACTACATGTCAGTTGCTCTGACTTCACACGTAATGAAGACGCTGGAGAGACTAATCCTGAAACATCTGCATCTGCTGGTGGAGCCTTGGATGGACGCCCTACAGTTTGCTTACCAGCCCCATATCGGCGTGGAGGACACCATCATCTATCTGCTGGACCAGGCTTATTCTCATTTGGACATTGTTGGAAACACTGTGAGGGTCATGTTTTTTGACTTCTCCAGTGCTTTTAACATAATTGGACCATCACTACTGGGAAATAAGCTCACGGAAATGTAGGTGGACGCCCCACTGGTAACTTGGATTACTTATTATCTAACCAATCGACCACAGCATGTCCGGCTGAAGGGGGCGCCGCAGGGGACTGTCCCATCACCCTTCCTCTTAACCCTCCACACATCTGACTTTATGTCACCTGCAGGAATTCTCTCATGACTTTGCCATTGTGGCCTGTATCAGGGATAGACAGGAGGATAAATACAGGAGTGTGGTGTACAGCTTTTGAGTGGTTAAGTGGTGTGAGCAGAACCATTTACAGCTAAACATCACAGACAAAGGAACTAGTTGTGGACTTTAGCAAGCAGGCTCCTCCTCCCACCCCTGTCACCATCAGTGGGACGGATGTTGAAGTGGTTGAGGACTACCGGTACCTGGGGATACCGGTAGTCCTCATTGACAGTACACACTGACAGTAAACTGGACTGGTCCAAGAACATAGATGTTGTCTTCAAGAAAGGGCAGAGCTGGCTTTACCTTCTTAGAGGCCTCAGGTCTTTCAATGTTATAATGGAATACATATAGAACACAACTCATCTTTTTTTTTATCTGTATGTTATTGAACGTTGTCTCATCCTCTGCTGCTATCTCATTTTATTGCATTCATCATATTTTTAATGGCACAAACACTTTTCATAACTACTTGCGCTAATTATTTTATTATATCTGTTAGTTTTTTGTTATAGTTATTACTAACTACCGTTATACCGTTATTCTTATCTTTATTCCTCTTGTTGCACCGAGCATGTTTAAAAGAATTTCCCTAGGATAAATAAAGTTCTTTTTTATCTTATCTTCTTATCTTATTAAAAATAACCGAGAGTAAGGATCTGAGTGACTTTGACAAGAGTCAAACTGTGATAACGGTGTCAGAACACACAATGCATTGCTATCTGCTGAATAGCTGCAGACCAGTTCACAAACGAAAGTGCATGCAATTAGCAGGTGAGCATCAGAACTGGACCATGGCGAGTGCATCACTTATCTGGGTAAGCAATGGCACCAGAATGCACTATGAGAAGAAGGCAAGCCAGCGGCGCAGACTGATGTTCTCTGCAATATTCAGATTTGAAACCTTGGGTCCTGGCATTCATGTGTACTTTGACATGTGCCACCCACACTGCTAAACACTGCTGCAAACCAAGTGCACTCCTTTAGGGAACAGTATTTTCTAATGGCAGTTATGTCCCCTGCCACACTGCAAAATTTATTCAGGAGTAGTTTTTGACAAGGTGTAGTTCAAGGTGTTGGCTTGGCGGACTCCAAATTCCCCAGATCTTATTCTGATCTAGCATCTGTAGCATATGCTGGGAAAAAGTAGTCCAATCCATGGAGGCGCTACCTCACAACTAACTGGACCTAAAATATCAGCTGGTGCCAGACACCACAGCACACCTTCAGAAGTCTTGTGAAACCCATGCCTCGACAGATTAGAGCTGTTTATCAGCATAAGGAGACTTAATATTATGCAGGTGGATTTAATGTTAGGACTGATCAGTGTATATATTAATATAGGAGTATGAGTAGCCTCTGCAAATTTAAAACAAAATTATAAGTAATAAGAAAACTACAGACACAAGAACTCTAGTAGTAGCATCCTGACAAAACCTGCATTGGACAGGTTTAAAGGGATTTAAAAAGCTTCACATAATTGTTGTATTTAAAAAAAAAAAAATTAAAAAAATTAAAAAAAACAGTCCATGCTCAGCCATCTAAAAAATTTCTTCAAAGACAAATATTGACATACCACAATGCTGTGGTAAGCAGATTTACTTCAAAAATCAGCATGTGGTTAAAAGGGGGTAATCAAAACACTTGAGCCAAGTATGACATAATTCAGTTTTACAGTGTGTCAGAGTCTACAGTGGCATCAAGCACCAGATTTAAGTCGGGCAGTAGTTTTTACTCCAGTTAGAACTAAACAAAGAGAAATGAAAGCTGCAAGTTAGTAAGAAACCTTACCTTGTCCCAGTGCAGATATGCTGTAAGGTATTCTAAAATCTCTCCCTCTGCTTTCAGCTTGCATACTGTTTGAATGGCTTTGCACAAAGAGTTCTCACAGGAGAGGATACTTGGCCATGTGGTCACCATAAATAAAATCAGCTTTGGAGCTTCAGGGAAATCTGTATGGGACACAATGCAACACTGTAACCATGTGGCCAAAAGAGAAATGAAAATGCTCAATCGAGCCCAGGAAGGTACAAACTCACTCTCTTTCAGAATGCTGTAAGCAAAGGCGTGGGCTCTCTGAAGATCTCCTCTTTGACGACACAAGCCCGTGTAGACTCTACAAATAGACTGGAGGAATTCTTGTTTCAAAACGGCTCTCTTTGTTTTCATTTGGCTTAAAACAGCCAACATGAATTCTTCTGCTGAGCACTGATAAAGATAGAAGAGAATATGTACAATCATCAGTATGTGTGTATCAGTAAATGTGCAATAAACACACATGAAAAGTGTAGCATAGTGGTCAATGCGGTCCTCCATGCAGGAGACTGGGGTTCAGTTCCCTGTCCATGCAAACAAATTACACTACATTATATAAGAGTCATTGGGTAAGAGTCCTAGCACATAAAAAAATTATTAATGAGTTGCTCTGGATAAGAAAATCTGTCAAACGTGTAAACATAAATGGCACTGGTGAATAGATGTTGTGCTAAGACACCGCTTAAGCCTATCCCTGGAATTAAAGGGGATAAGACTGTTTTCTATAAAGTGTAATTTAATGGACCCACAACCAGTATTTTAGATCCCTGTATCATGTCTGTGTGGTTTTATGTACAAAAAAAGTCCCATTTCCAGCCTCTCTTTATCTTTCAGAACTAAACAGATGTTTATCATTATGCCTTTAATATATGCAAATTATCACAATTCTGATTGGCTGCCCTGTATTGTGGCTCATTCAAAAAGCAGTCCAGACTGAAAGGGATGTATGCGAATGAGCTGATTCTTGTGACATCACAAAAACAATTCAAATTGGGCCATTTTTGCAGTTTACACCATAATAACAAGGACATTTCTATGCTTTAACAGTGTACATACTACATCAACCTTGTATTTTAATGTAGCTAGGAAGGTTTTTTGCTACATGATCCTACTCTTTAACACTTTTGTTCCTCCAGAGCTACATTTAAACACTAACAGAACATTAAGATCAAGTGATTTCACATGTTTGCCATAGATGCAATAAGCAAAACTTACTTGGCTTGAACAGAAATCAGAAATGACAGACTTTTCTTCATCTCTTAGAACAGGAACTTCCGATATTCTTCCAAGAAACACATGACTCTTGATGACAGGCAATACATCAAAACACGTCTTCTGAAGTTTTTCTAATGCATCAGGGATTTGGAATTCCTTATCATTTCTTTTGGTCTCAGGTTTGCTTTCTGTGCTCTGTTCCTGATTACTGCCGGATGAATGGGGTTCGGTCGATTCTGTGACACTGCTTGGCCGGTCATTGTTAATTGCAACAGAAGAGGTAGTATTAACAGGTGAACAGGCATCAAGCCGGAGTTTCTTGGCACTTTTTGGCAGCAGCATGTTCACTCCTGTCCTTTTGGCTTTCTGCTCTGTCTTGGTGAACGCCGTGGAAGAGGAGTTGATGGTTTTGTTACCTGAGATCTGATTAACAGGAGGAGGCGAGGCCCCGTTCTCGCTGCCCGCCCTAGCAAGGTTGACGTTCCCTCTCAGGATGTTCAGAGTCCGTGCTTGGGCTGAGAGTTCTGGATACATGCTGTCTAGCATCTGCATAGAGTTCTCCTGCGAGGCACTGGGAGATGAGGAATTTAAAGCTGATGAGGGCAGTCGTCCTGGAACGGGAACTGCATGCTTTGGAGTTGCAGATCCAAACTGCAATGGAGAAGACGGAACTGCACAAGATGGAGAAGGTGTAGTCAGGCAAGGAGACCGCTTCGCTTCATCTTGAAGACCTTCAAGAGAAGACACGGCTGGCTGCTGCTTAGGAGAAAATGGTACATCTGGTGGTAACCAAACAGGCAAATGTACTTTGGGCCTAACAGGCGTTTGATGCTTTCCAAATTTTGGAGGTGTTGCAGTCAATGGCATAACAGCTGGGGGCAGTGGCGGACCCATCTCTGTACGAACTCTTCCAATGGACTCTGGAGATGGAGTTGAAGCAAGTGCATCTCTGGAGGCAAAAGCTGTAAGAGGCGATAGATTCCTTCCTTTATCCACATCAGACAGTATCGCTGGACTTGGTACAACTAAAGCCAGGGTACAAACATCCTGAGGGTTGACGCTCGAGTCTTCTGCTTTTGCGTTGCACTCTTTCTGTTCAGTGAAAACAGTTTTTTCAACAGTGAGAGCAAGAGCTTCAGACTGCTTCTCTTCCTTCTGTTGATTATGTCTATCAATGATTTGCAGGAAATGTGCGTAAAAATTCACTGAATCATCTTCATGCTTCTGTGTGGGCACTGTTTCTAGCTGACCATCGATCACTGCGCTGTCTTTGAGCACTGTGGGCTTGCAAGCATGATCTGTAATGGATTCCTGCAAGCTGGCACCATCTTTCTCATTCTCAGGATTAGGTAAAGTTTTTGAGAATTCACCATGGCCGCCTTCTTCAGTTCCAGAATTTGTTTTCTGAAATTGATCTTCAACTTCTTGTTTTCCAACTGACTGTGGCATGTTTACAGTAACACTGTTTAGGTCTTCAGAATAACTCTTTTGGCCTGGTTTTAAGAAAATCCCTCTGACTTTTCTCTTTAGATTGAAGAACTCTTCCTCATCTGATAATTCCTCATGCTTCGAGGACTCGGCAGAAGACACACCATTGATCTTGGTACTAGAGGAATCGTGTTGTTCTTCAAGATTTTCAATGGTCGTTGAATGTCTTTCTTCAGTGGTGGCACCTGAAGTCATGTTGCTCTGGATTTCCTTGACTGTAATTTCTGACTCTGTCTCAGAGTGTGTTTTTGTATTAAGAGGAATCTCAGAAATATCTTCAGTTACTTCTGCTTTAGCTTCAGAACATTCAACAGATATATCAGTATCTAAGCATTTAGGATCAGATTTTTTACTGATGGCTTCAACACTAAGAGCATTAGGTATTTCACTGCCAGCACACTGGGACTGCATGCTGATATGGTCTTTCACAGTGTTCAGCTGTGCTGTGATTCTGGCTGGGTTTATTGTAACACAATCTCTGTCATGTGCGCTCTCCACACCTTGTGTTGCAGCTGCATAGGTTTGGTCATCAGTGCTTTCTTTCACTTCACAGACTTCTTCTACTTCCATGTCTTGGCTCTCTAACAAACAGCTATTTAGGACTAATGATACTTTTGTGTTTAAAATGTCTGACTTTAGGACAGGGCCAGGTGAGGAGTTGATAGATGGAGTTACTACAGTATCCTCTGTAGGATTTGGCGCTGCAGGATCTGTTGATTCTGGAGCTGGTTGTTCACTACCTTTGACGTCTGACAAAGAGCTTGTGTTTACATTTGACACTGATGGACCTTTTATCTCAGCCTGAAACAAAGAGCATATAGAATTATGTGTGGCTGATCTTGCAAAAATGGAACTGCACATTACTTCAAGGCATTATATTTTAAAAACCTGAAAAACTGAAACAAACCCAGTAGTCCAATTCTATCAGTAAACATGAATATTTCTATTCAAAATTCCATGATCTGCTCAGAAATGTGACATAATTTGACATTATGTATTACAATAATTACAAATGTAATTGTATTGTCCACATCTATATGAAATATTAATCATGTTTTGAAACGGTCTAAGTTAATTACTTAGCAAATTTTTTTCCACATTGGGCACTTTTTTAATTGGCCATTGTTCCAGTACAGATGTGTTTGGTTTTATGGGTTTTGTTACCTGTTCAAAAGTAGTACCAACAGGACCCAATAGTATTTGAGAGTGTTCGCTGTTGTCTTTAGGAACACTTGGAGCTGAAACCTAGAACAAATTCAAAAGCAAATTCTTTACTCTCCTGAGTTGAGATAATGTCAGATAAAATACTATTAAACATTACACAAGTCAGTACACCAGACTGTAAACCAGCATGGTATGCAGGTGCGCTGACCACTATTTTTACAATTATTGAGTTACCCCATTAGGACTGAAGTAAGGTAAGCCACTTAGGATGTTTTATTGATTGCTTTGCTGAACAACACCCAAGTCTGTATAAATGTCAATATGTTTGTGGTTTTGTGAATGCAGAAAAGCTTTTAATGGCAACCAATTAGTTAAGCAAATAAGCAAAAAACAAATTGCTCTAGACCTTTGACTCTAGCACTAAGGTTCTAGGTTGGGTCAGTTCTTGTTTTTGTGCAATGAAAAACGCCCTTTGTCACATTGAAACTGAACAACTACATGCTACAGTTTAAAATAATTTTTTCTTTCAAAATTCTGACATACATAATGGTAAATGAGGTGGATGACAGTCAGCATGTAACTGCTGAACTATACTTGGCACAAACTTATTTAAAAATTACAGACTAAGAGATTAACACTAACCAGAAATGCTTCTTACCGATTGATCAAAATAGGGAATTGGAGACAAAGCTGCAGGTAAAGGCATGAAGCACTCCAGAATCTCCTCCAAATCTGTGCCGTTTCTCCAGCAGCCTCTGTCGGGTGGGTGATCATCATCATTATTGGCTTCGTCAATCCAAGTACTTCTTAGCTCAAGCTCCTCTGACCCCAGGGACCTTTTCCTCTTCTTGCCTGTTTCATTACTCCTTTGTTCTTTGCTCGGACTGTTCTCCTCTTGGAATGACGATTCGGCCTTACGCCTCCCAGGAGACACTTTCAACATGGAGTTAGAGATGCCTGGTCCTTGTAACTTTATTCCTTGAGCAGAAGTCGAGACAAAGGATTCTGAGATTTGCTTTCTACAGGGACTGACAGGCATCAGTCGAGGTGAAAGTCTGACTTGCAAGGGTGTGGACCTGTGCAGACTGTCTGCAGCTCCTGCTTCAAAAAAAAGAAAAAACCCAAAAAAACATGACTCTTTCTGAGCAATGGGGTTGGTCCAACATTAGTTTTTACTTAATAAAATAGTTAATAAAAATACCATTAAAGTCCAACATTTCTGTGGTTTGGGACAGCGGTTCCACACAATGCCAGAGTTCTTCTAGGAGCAGTCGAACTTTAGCTGAGTAGGAAATAAGACTAATTAATATAGTTCATAATCTTTTAAGGCACTGTATCAGAAAAGAGGCATGTAAGATGCATGGGTTGATTTTCATGGAGAAATACCTTTGTCAACATTTGGCTCCAACTTTGTTTGTGTAGAGGCAGTTCTTTTCTCTGTTTAAAAAAATAGTAATTAACACATCGGATATACAGTCAATGCAGATACATCACAAATGTTTGGGCATTATATTAAGACTTGACTTTTACCTTTGTTAACTTCCTTTTCCAATTTTTTAAAGTTTTCCTGTGAAGTTAAAAACAAACACCAATGATGAAACACAACAGAAGTACTATAGTAGTAATGATTCCCATTGTATACTGATAGCAGGCTGTTTTTTATTTGATACTGAAAGAGAAATATTGAACAAATAAGCACCTGCAGTTTCCAAAGGTTTTCGTCAAGTCTATTTTTTTCACTTCTGAGATCTGTGATTTCATTCATTTGTCTGAGTTTTGTGTCTGTACATAAGCACAAAAAAAGAGACAAAAATAACTTCAGACAATCAGATCTTGCTTGCTTAGTACTCAACATAAATCGTCTGTCCTGCATTAGAAATAACAGGGGTCTAAGAAATACAGACCTTCAAGGACAAGCAGCTGATTTTCAAGATTACTCTTTCTGAAAAAAAAGAGACAAATAAGACAATGTTTCAAGACAACACATTAATGGGTTCCCTAAAGCAGCACTTGTGTCTTTAGCTTTGTGAGTACTCACAGAATCAATGTCTTGGCATTCTGCAACCTCAGGTCCTCTGCCTCCTCTGCTGCCTGCTGACACATCTCCTTTTCAAACAAAATAAGCCAGAACTAGGTTTAACAACTCACTAAAGAAAACAATTACAGTGTGAAGACAAAAAGAATTAATGATGCATATTAGAAAGTCTAACCTGAGTCTTCTCAAGAGTTCCTTCTAGGGTTTTGTTCTCAGATCGCAGCTTTGCATATTCTAGGCTTTGAGTTTTTGCCGTATCTGCGCGAACAGTAGAAATAACACTGTGAATTAAAAGGTCAGATCCCAAACAGCTTTCCAGGTGACCAGTAGCTTGGCAAAAAAAAAATAAAATTTACACAATCGTTTTCCAGATGTAATAAATCAGTTAAAACAGGTTTGGCATCACAGATCCCATCTAAACATCTTTGAAAACCAAACATTCACTTTTTTTAAATAAAGGAGATTAATGTAGTATGTAAGACTATTAAAGTTTTAAAACATACTAATCACTCTCCAGTCCTTACAGTTTATATACGGAAGCCGCACAGCAAAAACAACTTATTTTATTGCTGTTAAAATTAAATGAACTCTTTTTGAATGAGTCACAATACATTCAGCTGGAACAGGGCTCATTTACATAGATCAAGTCCTAAAGGCAGCATCATCAACAAAGCGGAGAATAAATTAAAAAAGCATACATAAATGTAGGAAATGGGATCTGTAATTAAATTGTGCTTTAATGATAAGATGGTTCATTCTCAAGTGTCTGAAGATTAAATCTTAAATTCAGACACTCACTGCAATTTACATATTGCAGCACTGTAAGGGGGTGGAGGTGAGGTCTATCCAGAATTCTTTAGTTTTGTTTTTTTACTTCTATTTTCCCAAATATGTGCGTGTAAAATCATGTTTCTGTCATATCCTTTAGATACAGCAGAAAGGTTATTTTAACCATCATTACACTCAGCTTTTCCTGCTGTTGATGTGGATGTAGTGGAACAGGAGGTGGCTCCCCAGCAGCACAACTGTCTAATGTTTTGCCTGATTGCTGGGAAATGCCATGACCAAAAATAAAGGTACTAATTATCTGCATATTATCTGTGTCAGACCATAAAAACAAGGGGTTGCCAATTTTTGCTGATGTGTGAGGTTTTACTGCATCTAAACTGCTTTGGGATTCCACTCTAATCAAAGGCAGCTTTAGACATTTTGTTTGAATAGAGAAGAGTTACTCATACCTTCTGCTGTCTTGAGATCAACTTCCAGCTTCTTGTTCCTGAGAAACAGAACACAAAGTAAACAAAGTGAATAAAAAAAAAAGTGTAAAGTGGCCATTTTTGTCATGCATGAACACAACAAAGCACAGCACAGCATAGCACAGCACACAGTGTGAACAGTGTGAAATGCTTTCTCTGCATTTAACCCATTCCCCAAGTGAAGCAGTGGGCAGCCAGGAACAGAGCACCCGAGGAGCAGTGTGTGGGGACGGTACCTTGCTCAAGGATACCTCAGTAGTGCCATTGGCAGTCCCGGGATTCAAACTCACTACTTTCTGATAACTGGGGCAACTCCCTAACCAACAGGCCACCAGCCACCCCCAAAAGAAGTGAGCGCAAGTATCTAGTCGTATAGCGTAAGATGACTTACAAGGCAAGTGTCTTGGCATTTTCCTCCCTCAAACTGTCCACCTGCTCAGACTTCTGCTGATAAGACTTCAGAGCGATCTGAGAGGAAGTTACAACAGAAGCATAAACATGCAATAACAGTGCATGTATTAACCAAAGTATTGTTTTATTGTGAAATGAAAATGCATCATGTGTTTAAAATGTAATAACCTTTGTCTTTTCCAGTTCAAGCTTAACTGCCTCCAAGTCCATAGTTTGCTTTTCTAAAGGACCAAGTTTCAGCAGCACCTCATCCAGCTGTTTATGCAGCATGCTGCTCTCTCTGCAGAAAAAAAGTGAATCACATCTCAATTCAAAGAGCAATCCTGCTGACAAACTCATTCACAGGCCACATAGCAGTCAGTCAGTAGAGTAAGTTGCTATGATTATAAAGGGAGACCTGGTGATCTTTTTTTTTTCTACCTGCCAGCACTTTGCACCGTTAATCACGTTCAAGTTTCATCGACATTAGTCAACTTAGGCTGGCTTCACACAGTGAGACTTTCATGCAATTAGTTGCACGTCAATAGGCAAAAGCGGCATTACAGCTACATTCAGCAATTCAGAACCATTGTTGGTACATGTGACTATATGAAGCCAGGCTTGCATGGTTAATGCTGTGGTATGATTATCTGTTCATGCTTTGTTCAATATCAGGAAATTCTTCTTCTTTGTTAGAAATTTTGAATTATTCTGTCTTCCTTTCCATATTTGCCCAATTATATCTTCAAATACTGTGATCTGAGAGTGAGAGGATGAGCAGGAAGCCTCCATCAAACTCCTCCAAGCCATGACATAATTTGGCCGAGGTAATGATAATTCCACACTCCTAGCAAAAACCGCCAGATCTCATGTGCATTTTTAAAACAGTTTTCTTAGCTGTTTTTAGTCTGGACATGCGGTTCTAGGAAAAAGACTTGTTAGGTATATAAATGTTACATTGTTTGGAACATCACCGTTTCTTCCCACCCACACACTGTTCTTTAAAAACCTTTCATTTAAAGTTCATCCATGACGCATCTATGGCACTGCTCTGAAAATGCCTTTTGGCATCTCTGCTTTTAAGAGTGTGAGCTGGCAAGATGTCCCTGACAGATCAGCAGTGCTGTTCTTCAACGGAAATCATCCTTCGCATTCGGAAAAAAATAGAGCTGTTCGCGTTCTCTTGGAGCCTCGGCCTTGGCTGGCTCTTCAGGATCATTCCTGTACCTTTTTGAATTTCTGATTCTATCAAAAAACATTAATTTCTGAATATTCAACAAAGATAAATTCTTTTGAATTTTTTTGGGGAGCTTTCTCAATTTTCTTCCCAATTTAGTCACCTCCAATTCCTCCCACTAGCTAATTCAAATTTAAATGTGTTCATTCAAATGTGCCCTCTTGAACTCCTGGCCACAGGTGGCAACAGCATAATGAACGTGCAATATCATGATGAGGCCAGCACTTAGACATTTGTGCCATTGGGGAGCCCTATTTCCTTTTTAATATGTATTTTGAGTGAATCAGTCTGGTATGAGAGAGCCACATAAAGGTGATTTATGAAGAAAGGAGAACAAAGTCTTACCTTTGGGATTTCTGAAGCTGTAATAACTCGTCAAGGAACGCTCACAGTGACGAGAAACATTTCAGGCGTTTTCTATTTTTCTATCTTTACCATTATCTTCCACACTCTTAAAACAAAGGTACAAGAATGGGTTCATTACTTAATTCCACAGAGGATTCAATTCTAGTTCCCTAAAGAAACTTCCAATCAACTTCCATTCTAATAAATGAGACAGCTGAGATTGAAGAACCCTTTTTACATTGAGAGAGCTTTCCATTCAAAGCTTCAAATGAGTTAAAAGACAAACTAACTAAAAAATATTTTACTTTTAATACCTGAACGTTCTTTAATCCCTTTGAAAGGTTCTTCATATTCTCACACCTTATGGTTTTTCAAGGAACCAAAATGAAAGCATAGTTCAAAAAACCCTTTGTGGCACATTTTTAAGAGTGTATTTTCCATTAATAAGCCTGAATAAGAAAATATTCTTTAATGATAACGGATATATTTAAAATAATGTCATTAAAACATTGCACTATGAAGTCTGTATTAGAATGACATCCCTTACATTACACAATGAACAAATAAAAGCAACTAAAAAAAATAAAATTAAACCATCAATCTCCTTATCAGACAGTCATTAATAGACAAACCAAAATTGATTACAGCTTTTAAAGGATATCATCACACTTCTCTTTGTACTCACTCAGGAGGTGGCTGGAACAAAAAAAACACAAAAACAACTGTTTCCACGGTTACAATGACAGGTCACCCAGCTGACTGAAGAACAGTCTGCATTCAGGCTGCCAGAATCACAACTCAGCACAGAAGACTGACATTCACTATATGGACAAAAGTATTGTGACACGCCTGCTTTTCAGGGTTTGGGCTAGGCCCCTTACTTCCAGTGAAGGACGATCTTAGTGCTTCAGCTTATAAAGACATTTTGGACAACGCCATGCTTCCAAATTTGTGGACACAGTTTGGGGAAGAACCTTTTCTATTCCAGCATGACTGTGTCCCAGTACACAAAGCAGGTCCATAAAGACATGGTTGGATGAGTTCAGTGTGGAAGAACTTGACTGGGTCTCACAGAGTCCTGACATCAACCCCATCCAACACCTTTGGGATGAACTGGAACAGAGATTGAGAGTCTTCTTGTCTGACATTAGTGCCTGACCTCTGAAATGCTCTACAGAATGAATGGGCACAAATTCCCACAGAAGCTGTTTTAGCTGCAATGGGGGACCAATTCCATATTAAAGTCTATGTATTTGAATGGAATGTCGTTAAAGGCCCTGTTGGTGGAATGATCAGTCATTCCAGTACAGGGGGTCCTCGGGTTACAACAGTCTCGACATGAAACGCTTCGAGTTTACGATGCTCACTCCCATTCCCGCTCAACTTACACCGTTAGCCTCGTACTTACAGTCTACGTGGTTGAACTAGTTTGGCTGTGCGGTGGAAGAATACGCAGTAACACGGCGTATGAGTTTTTCTTTTCCTTTTTCTGTGGCTTAGTTGTGTTTTAATGATTTTGCAACTGTGTTAGGATCGGTAAGTGACTTAAACTAGGGTGTGTTTCAACTAATACCAAAATTCGGGTTACATCACTGTCAAAGGAACATATCTGTGTCATAACTTGAGGACCCCCTGTACTTTTGTCCATGTAGTGTATTTGTTTTTAAACAACATTGACTGCTCTTTTATAAGTACCATGTAATTAATATGCTTTAATATTGTATGTTTTATATGTTGTTGACATATGAGCTTTTAATAAGTAGTTTCTTTTTGATTTGACAGGTTTTATCAGATACGTGGCAGTATGAAAGTACCTCCCAGGACCCCACACAGAGTAGAGGCCAGTCTTCTTCATCCTGCAAGTAAGTCTACCCCAGCCTTAACTTTACTTCTCTATTTCTCTCTGTTTCACCAGCACGCACATGCCAGCGCATCATTCTTTATACCTGATTAGGTGCCTGATAACCTTTGTGATAACTTGTCCGGCATGTTTGTGTTTTTACTTTCTCAAATTAGGGTCCTGCTGCCTATTATACTATAACAGCACATTTTGCTCAAGACATGGTCCAGAAAAAACATCATCTTTCTTGTTATGCATAGAGAAAGGAGTGAAAAATGTTGAGATTCGTTTGATTACAATGGGCTGTCATTTTCCTGTGATTTTATTATCGTGTTCTTGCTGTTTGCTGCACATCCATATTTTATATTTTAAACATCATATTTCATGAAGTGCTGTTCATGATGAAAATGTTGTGTGTGGTGTTTTTTTTTTTTTTTTTCGAAGTAATTATACAACATAACCACTACAAACCCCCCCCCCCCCAGACTATTTTAAGTAAAACTACCCATTGTAGGAGATGAGGCCTGATCTGTTTCATACCCATCATTACTGCAGGTGTATTAGACCGTCAAAACCCCTTCCCAAAGCACAGTCAGTTCAAATACAGCCAGTTCATTGCAGGCATGGGCTTTCTGTCACTTTATTTAAAAGCACTCAGCATTATGTAAGCTGCACAGCCCACATTGGCACTACACACATTGGCACTCACTGTTAACTGTTATCACTATAAATACATAAGCTGTGGTCTCTGTGCCTCCCCTTTGCCTGCTGGCAGCAGCGCTGTGAGAATCTCAAGCCCCTCACAGGATCTTTACACTCACCCTGGCTCCTCATGATTTTAGTGTGTAATGTTTTATACAAAACTATTGTTTTGTCGGCAAATTTCACTAATGGTTTATGCTTCATTTGTTTTTGAAGCTTTAATTTGTAGCCTCTAAATTTCAGAAACATTTCTGTGTGTGTGTGTATATATATATATGTGTGTGTGTGTATGTATGTATGTATA
>JBBJLS010000006.1:24543047-24554297 GCA_037577275.1 Bryconaethiops microstoma
GGGAGAGAGAGAGAGAGAGGGAGAGAGAGAGAGAGAGAGAGAGAGAGAGAGAGAGAGAGGGAGGGGAAGCAGCAGGATGGGGGCCCACGGGCTGCTCTCTGCCTGAAACTGCATGGAGACAAGGGGGGAGGGGCTGCCCTGTATTTGTGTGTGTATTTCTGCGTGTGTGTGTGTGTGTGTGTGTGTGTAAGAATGTGCGGGTGTATGTGTGGGAGAGGGTGGAAAGCTGCTGATTGGCAATGTGCTTACAGAATGTGTGTATGTATTTTACTTTTGTAAGTGTGTGTGTGTGTGTGTGTGTGTGTGTGTGTGTGTGTGTGTGTGTGTGTGTGGGTCCAATAACTTAGTCCACACTGCAGCACTGCACTGGAATAAATACAAACACAGTCCATTCACTGTGTCAAAGGGCACGGTGCATGTGTGTGTGTGTGTGAGTGTGTTTCACTAAATACTTCATGGGGGATGGGCTGTTCAGTCAGTACTCTTCGATCCCCTCTTCAAATTTTGGGTACGTACCACTACAAAACACAGACACACAGGTGCTCGTATTGAAAAGAGTGACTGAATGAATAGGACCATAGTTGTAGAAATAAAAATATAAAAACATTGTTGAGAAAAAAACCCAACAAACATTATGATTCTATTTTGTTTTTTAAATTTAGAACCATCATTTTCATTTTGTGGTTTGGATCTCTCTTCTTCATGCTTGTCTCGGATGTATTTGGAGCTGGGTATGACTGTGAGTGTGTGTGTGTGTGTGTGTGTGTGTGTGTGCTGCTGAAGTGCAGAGCCACTCAGAGACTGTCACTAAAAGCACCTGGAGCAGGTTGCGTGATGGACGAACTGGTGATGGTGGTTATTAATAAAAGTAGAAAAACAGTCCCTGGCTTTGTTACCATGGCTACAGAGAAGGTTATAGCAACAGTTGACCATGTTTTGCTCAGGCAAAAAAAAAGTCAAAGTGATCGTTCAAGGAAAAAAATCCAATTAACACTATTTGCCTCTCACTTTTATAGACAGCAGTGTGGCATACAGTGTCAGAAACTGCATGAGCACGTCTATTTGTGAGTACTTGACAGCTTGACATGGCTTGATGCGAGTGTGTAGTGGGGAAATGGAAAAACTGTGAGTTGTGTTTATTTGCTTTCGACATGCACAAGTATTGCAACATTCATAACAAAAACAGACGGTCACCGTGGCCTCCACGAGTGGTTTTGTGGAGAAATCCCACAGTCCACACTGAGCAAACCAAGGCCAAGACTGTAGCATGTTGATGCTTCTGACCACCTCATGCCTGAACATTATCATCCCAAAGGCATAACACATGAATATGAGAAAACAGCTCATTACACACACACACACACACACACACACACACACAGCTCAGTATATATACACATCCAACAGCCACGGAGGATGTGCTAACCAGCTGGGACGTTGCTAAGTCCCACTCAATCCAAAACAGATTAAGGGACTGAAGGCCACGTATTATGGCACTCTCTCTCTCTCTCTCCCTCTCTTTCACCCTCTCTCTGTCTCTCCCTCTCTTTCACCCTCTCTCTCTCTCTCTCTCTCTCCCTCTTTCACCCTCTCTCCTGCTCTCTCTCCCCCTCTCCCGCTTTCTCTCTCTCCCTCTCTTTCACCCTCTCTCTCTCTCTCTCCCTCTCTCCCGCTTTCTCTCTCTCCCTCTCTTTCACCCTCTCTCTCTCTCTCTCTCTCTCTTCCCCCTTTTCCCCTTTTCCAAAATGTGAAGACCTTAATTCTGCACCCCCTGTCGCGGCACATCTGCCTGAGCGGAATTCTCTGGTACTGGGGAGAGGAACACACACATACCGCACGAATGCACACTTGTTTGTATCAACAACTCACGTTTTTTACATATTTCGAGGATGTGTGGTCATCTGTCAGATCCAATGAAAAAAACGACGGAAAAACTTTTTACATAAAAAATATACATTGATCAGCCATGACATCAGACCCACTGACAGATGAAGTCAATGACAATAATTATCTCATTACATTGGTACCAGTAAGGGGGTGGGGTATATGAGGCAGCAAGTGAACAGTTACTTACTTAATTTAATGTGTTGGAAGCAGGATAAGGATCAAGATTTAGATTCTGAGTGACCTTGACAAGAACCAACATGTGATGGATGAAAGACTGAGTCAGAGCATTTCCAAAATAGAAGGTCTTGTGGGGTATTCAGTGGTCCAAGGAAGGACGACAGGTAAACTGGGGTTGAAACAGTTTATGCTGGTTGAATGGGGTCGGAACAGACAGTGCATCACCGCTGTGAATGGGGCTGTGAAGCAACAGACTGGTCAGAGTGCCCATGCTGACCCCTGTTCACTACTAAAATCACATAAGATGAGCACACAAGCATCAGTACTGGAGCATGGAGAATGGAAGACGGTGGACTGGTCTGATGTTTTCTTTAATATCATTTGGACAGCTGGGTGGGTGTGGGGAAGAGATGGCACAATAATGCACTATGGGAAGAAGGAAAGTTAGTTTTTACAGAATTAATAATAAGCGTGCCCAGATTTCAGATTCAACATACCTAGATGTATACAGATGCCACTAAAGGCCTCCACTACCTGGATCAGGTGTGTTTGATTAGGGCTGGAACTAAACTCTGCAGGGTTGTAGATCTCCATGACCAGGATAACACCTGCCAGACTTGCTGTTAACACCGGTTCTAAATCGGTTCCGATTTAGAACCGGTTCTAATTTTGCGAAGCACCGGGATCGTTCACATCGTTATCGGTTCCTCTAACGATTCTTTCGGACTTTTTTTCGCGCGATGTCACACTCCGCGAGTGGAGAAAGTGGTCCGCGGCGTGCTTACATTTTACAGAAAAAAAGACAGTGTAGTGTAGTGCCGTTTTAACTTGCAAGGGTGGTAACACTACCAACATGTTCAAACATTTAACGTCTTAACACAGCATTAAGATTCAAGAATGCCATGTGTTCGATTCTCAGTGCTCGAGTGCAAGCGTCGTGGTTTCCATAGACGAGAGTAACTTTAACTACAATGCCACTTATTATCAATACTAATTTATTTTTACAATTATATTTTCATATTTGTACCATATTGTTTATTGTTTAAAGGAAGTGCATAATTTATTGTTCAAGTGTTTATAGTTACCATGTATAGGACAAGATTGAGTTCTGACATCTAATAAAACGGCTGCTTTCGAAGCTGAAAAAATGGCCTATGACTACCTTTTTTAAATGTAAATATGTAGCTAACCAGGTCTTATTACCTGTCCACAACATTATGATCAGTTAAAAATATATATCTTTATTTTATACTGTTGTTGCCTCCTCAGCCTCGTCTCTAGCGCCTAGGCGTCTTTGTCTCGTTACTCTCGGCCACAGAGTGGGTCAAAAAACGAGACAGTTATGGGGAGCAGGGTCTGTTCTTTTCTCCCTCGGAACTGGAGCATTTATTTACTGTCTCCAAAAAGAACATTAGAGTGGCGAGAATCACAAACAGAGCGGCCATGTAAAACTCCAAACACTCCACGCACTACCACACACTGAAAGACTACATCTCCCAGCCTCCCTAGAGGCTCAATTACCCAGAATGTAAAGTTTCTTAAGGCAACAGGCTCATCCTGTAACCCTTTAGGAACCGATAAGAAGAATCGATAATGGCATTGACATCAGTAATTTCTCATTGATTCCCATCCCTACACAGGACGCCTTCAAAGCTCTTGTGGTCAGAGCAGTTCTGGAGGCACAAGGGGGACCTACACAATATTAGGCAGGTGGTTTTAAAGTTATGACTCATTAGTGTAAGTAGGCCTATTACATAATAACCAGATCGTAATGATTTGAGCTGACTGCAATTACTTAAGATGGCCGCAGTTATGTCCACAGTTGTCCACAGTCGCTTCAAGTATTATGATAATCGCATAACACATATCATGGCTCCATATCATGGAAAACCAGTTTTATATCACTTTTTTAAAGTGAAAGTTTTATAGTATAGAACATGGTTAAACACTTCTCAGCCCAATCTACATGAACGATACACCAACTTAACCTCTGTGTTTGTCCCATCAATGTACTCTGGCTTTAGTCCTAACCTTTATCCCAGTAACAAAACAGAAATGGCTTTGCCCTGTTAGTTTTTAACTACGAAGCATGTAGGCTTTCGCAAAAAAGCACTTTAAAAAGCGAGCACCGTTTTGTTGCTCTCAATGAAAACAAACAAACACACACAGTCCTACATTTACAGACTTGCCAGTTGTCACGTAACACCTGGCGGACAGCTAAAAAGCACTCAGCACCAAAAGCATAGTAATTCACACACAAATATTATTTCCAAAATGTGTTTATTAAAAGATTTCCATTTCTCCATGTTGAAAAAGTAGAAAGAACAATAAAGCTACAGAGCGGTTTGAGGGGTGGGGAGGTGGATTAAGACGGAAGAGAGACAGAGAACAGGACGATAACGTGAGCAGGACGAAGGAAGGACGAGGGTGAGAATAGATAGAGGGGAGGAGGAGAGGTCTTCAGCGAAGGAGGACGGGGCTCTACTGTCATACAAAAAAAGGCTCAAGAAACAAGGTCATTTGTTTCATCATGATCATTCATGACCAGCCGTATTGATTTGTACAGCTATAAAACATGAAAACTTAGAACCAAAATAATAAGTGCAATCAATATGTACAAAAATGTTATGTTTAAAAATGAACAAAAAACAAAAACAAACAAACAAAAACTGAAAAGTGAATTTGCACATTAGAAAATAGAAAAAGAATGCATTACCACGGCAGGAAGTGTGGTTTGAGTTTAGAATCATGAAACTGTGCACAGAGCAGAGTGATTGTATCAAGAACTGGTAAAAATCTCTTTTAGAAACACTTTAGCAGCACATGAAGTAGGTGCAGTTTGATTTTTGTCCCTTTTTGTATTATATCAGTTTCAAGTTTTCAGACACTGATAGATGTTTAATGTGGGAATTGACTGCGACAGATGCTGAAATGTGCTCACCATCAGTCTCAGCGCTCCGATAGAAGTGAGAGGGGTATCACTTCACGTCCTGTACGTGTTGGTTGGAAACTGACTGCCACGTTTCGTGCATCCTGGGAGTTTAAGAGGCTCAGTGATGGTTCTGAACCTCGATCACTGGCTCTGTTGCTATGGCTGCTTGTGCGTTACAAACATAATGTTTTTTCACACTCTTCAGTCATCAGTTTATTAGAAATCCTTCCTTGGAGCTCCACCTCTCAGGTGCACAGTTCGGGACTGTAGCTCATCTGTTGATGTGTGGCCTGTGATGTGTTTTTACCAGTGGACAGTTTCTTACCACAGTGCTGCTTTTGGTGGGACAGTTTTCGGTGATGGACCACCCTTGAGCTACTGATGTGCCAGCACCACACACACACTACAATGCCACTAACAGGGAAATTATGCTCGACAACAGATGGGCTAAAGTGTGTAACTGTATCCCTATAACATATCTATAAAAGGTGGAGCTCATGAAGTGGCCAGTCAGAATATATACAAGGCAGGAGCTTCTAATAACGCAGATGGTCAATGTCTGCATGTGAGTAGATGCAGATTCATGTGTTTGAGTACATTATATTCTGTACCCTTCCATAGAAATTCACAATCAAAATGTAGTATTTTTGCACATCCTATTTGGTGAAAAGGCACAGTTTTTTTTTTCCCCAATCAACCATTTCCTTCATTTTTCGATTAATGTAGATATTAATCTCATAGAAACTTCAGCCTCTACAAAGCAAGCTGTAGAATAAGCGCCCATTCTGTCAGCTGCCATATGAATAAATAACCAAACAAACATAAATAAATGCATAAATCAACATATGAATAAATAAAGACTGGAATCTAAGGGCGGAGCGTATAAGGGTTGATGTTTATATCAAGGGTGACCGTCGCCGCATCCCCTGAAACCCTGACAGATGACCCTTGCCCCTCGCCCCATGGCTCTTTGCTTTCATTCAGACACTGTACATTCTGTCCTCCCTTTCTGACTACTGATCCATTCTGTGCATCTTCTTTTTCCCCCATTGTGTCTCTCTAAATGGTCAACACCGCCACTTCTTTTATTCAGTGCTTGAAGGTCTGTTCTTTCAGCCATATTGACATCATTAGTACAACACTGGCAGGAAAGTTTCCCCACACCCAGTGGTGATCACACAAGCTTCTTTCCAGAATGGTCGTATCACTAACTTCACTGTGAGCACAACTAGTCTCATTTGGTTGAAAGGGTTTTGATTGTATCAGATGCTGAGATAGGCTTTATAATGCCCTGTTACAAACCCTTCTGGGTCAAGTGCAATGAACACAGATTAGCGCAAGATCACTGTGAGAGGCCAAAATATGTTGTTAAAACCTTAAATCAGGATTTTGATCAGACTTAACTTAATCACTGATTTGCAAAATATTCTGCTCGTTGCTGAAATCGCATTAATACTCTGACGTACATGCCTCTCACTATTAGATCCATTACAAATTAGTTCAATAGTATTTATTGATTATTTCATAGTAGTTGAACAATACGTCCTAAAATTAGTAACTGAATAATAAGCCTAGTTTTAAGGGCTAGTTTTAACGGATCTTTTGCTGCAAATCGACTCAATTACAACAATGCAGAGGCTTACAGTTATGCTTAGTTAAACTACTGTCGACTGTAACTGCATCTCCAGTTAAACAACACACTTTCAGCATGTTGTCCCTCACCTGGCTTTTTGCTACATGGTTCTGTTCCAGTTCAGATAAAGTGCTGTAAATTTTGCTCCCTTTCTATCGCACCATTCTGAACGATTCCCAGTGATTGAGTGTAGGGGGTGGGGTGGGGTGGGGGAGGCGTCCAGGAGGGTGCGATTTCATTTGTCTGGAACTTGAGCTACACAACCCTATGCGCTCGATCATAAGTAGGCAGACTCTGTGAAGCCACTAAGATGAGTTACAAAAACAAAAATGTATATATTTTTTCCCGTTTCAGTTCATCTAATTATGCTTCTTAAGTGCAGTCAACCAAATCATTCAAGTTTCTTTGTTTTACCTAGGCTTACAAGACAGATTGCTAGTCCTGCAGCTGTTTGTTGAAACTTAAATATGTCACATCGTTCACCTCTGAAACACTGTAAATAAATTCTTTAGACAGAGGACGAATTGGTAAACAGGCAACTTAGTAGTAAGACGTGATCTTTCTGGTAGTGGTCATTGCAACTGACCCCTGCATTAACACTTCTTAATTTCAACGTTTCACCAGTCACGATGATGAAAGTGTCAGTTCATAATCACTGCTACATTTTCAGTGGCACAAATGGAGCCGCTGTCCCTAAACTGTGATATCCCGCTGCCGTTTCCCATTTGGCTTAGTAAATCCAAGATCTTAACCTGTATCCATGGTACGATGTGGCAGAACAACACAGCCCTGGGTAAAGTTGGCCCTATTTGTGTGTGTGTGTGTGTGTGTGTGTGTGTGCGCGCGCATGTGCTTCTTTCCTCTAAAGTTGCCTAAATGAGAAATACCAACCTTATGCTGACCTTTCACTACATTATTGCATGCTTGTTCTGATTGACCTTACTTAGGGGCACCAGACAAATCAATGCCTCCAAGTTCCTTCCAATTAGATACACACACACAAGCACATACACACACTTGCAAGCACGCCTACATGCATTCAGGGACTCACGCAAAACCACACACACACACACACACACACACACACACACACACAGCTACTTCTTATTTCACAGGAATAGGTAGCTGATTCTTGATCAGCATGTCACATCGCAGCTGTTAATCCGTGGGCCTCTACTGTTTTTCAATCCTTTTCTGTGTTAAAAGCACAAAACCTCAGACTTGCCAATTCTAAGCTGCCCAGATATTTATAAAAATGAAAGAAACACTGTTTAAGCAACCATTTTAAAGGTAAATACCTCAAGGTTCTCCATACAATTGCTCAGACAAGTCTCTCTGTTGGCTGTGCTTGTTTTTAGTGCATTGAAGTTTCTAAGGGACGAAGCTCTGCCCGACTCGAAGGCCGCGCTGTGACTGAGGGAGACCGCTCCTTTCCCCTCGCTGTATTCGGCATCTCCGTATCGATTGGCTGGTTTTGGCACCCAACAGGCAAAGAGAAGGGTGTCGTGGAGGAGACGGAGCTGTCCTGGGTTGCTGGACTGCCCCTGCTGGTGGGAGGGGGGACTGTGAGCAGAACATAGCCATGCCCACCCTGTTTGCTCCCACCCCCTCCTTCATGAGAGGGGCAGGACTTAGGGGGAGAGAAAATGGGCGCAACATGCACCCATGTCAGGCTGGGCTCGGACCAGTAGATGGCCTTGTGTCCAGATGTTTCTCCATCTCTCGTCTCTGACTGGTCTATTCGTGGTCTGCTCCCGGATGAGCCCTCACTGCCTGCCTCTTTCTCCTGGTGATTCGACTTATCATAACCTTTGACCTGCTTGCAAGCAACAGGAGGAGGAGTGGGGGAAGAGTCTGTGTCCGACCAGCTTAGCCTTCGCTTCTGCAAAGTGAAACACAGAGAATGATAAAGAGATAAGAGGGCAGGAAAAGAGAGAGCAAGAGAGTGTGCGTGAGAGAGAGAGAGACAGACAGACAGTCGGATAAAGAGAGAGAGGAAGAGGTAGGAAGGAAGAGAGATGAAGGGGAGACTAAAAGTGACAGAGAGAGACAAAAACAGCCAAAGGAAAAGACGACAAAAAAGAGGGAAAAGGGAGAAAAAGATACGAGAAGATAGAGAGAGAGAGAGAGAAAGAGAGAGAGAACAATTTGACAATAATATAGAAACATAAAAAAGAAAGTGACAAAAAGACAGGAGTGAGAGAAAAAGCGAGAAAGGGAGAAAAAGCACCTCAGCAACCACTACATAATTTGTAATATTACAGTGGTGTGTGTGCGTGTGTGTCCTCACCTTTACTGGAATGTGCAGTTGGTCTTTGTGCTTGTGTGGGGGCATGTTGCTGCCCGACACGCCCTGTCCTGATAGGTCTGCCGAAGCAGGCGTCCCTGCAGGGCGAAGGGGCACTTGAGGGAACCAGAGTTTTAGCATCATTTCTATCTGCAACAAAGTGGGCAGATACTTCTCCCTGCACATAAAATGCAAAAGAAACGGTGAGTAGGAAATGAGGTTAACATGGTGCAGCAATCAGTGTAACAATAAGCACTTATACTTTGTTGAATTCTGTTATACTCTCAGGCCATAAAGAAATGTATACCAGTTTTACTCTGCAGTTTTGTACAGATCACATTTTCACACTGCCTCCATGCCTCTTACCCAATGTGAGGCTTCTGCAACATTCCCACAATCCTCTGGATTCGGTCCATGGCAACACTCTGCTGGAAACTGCTCAGACCTGCCAATCAAACAGATCAACAATGGTAAGACAGCCTCAAATGTAGAGTGATTCTGTGGTTGTGTGAAGTGAATAAACTGCAGCCTTATCTAGTTTGTTCTGCCTCTGGTCAGATAAACCGTGGGAATTCTTTGCACATGTAGTTATTATTCTCATTTAGCAGCCGCATGTGAATGACAGGTACTGGACTGAGCAACTCCAGACCGCAGAGTACGTCCACAAAAAGCACGTTCCTTCTGAACAACAACAAGATGTCCTGAAGTAGCACTGCATCAACTAGTAGAGATTAATGGCTGGAGGGAAGACTACAGCCACGGGAAATGAATCTGCTCCCAGCACCATGGAAACCAAAGTAACCAAGCAACAACTTTAACAAGATGATGGAAAGAGATCTTTGTTCATCCAATGACGTGCCTTCAGAAAAGTTGAAAAACCAACGAAATTAGTGTTTTGTCCCTAAACGTATTGACAAAATAGTATCATTATTCATTAAAACCACTTAACTGACTGACACTTCACATTTTAGCCAAAACAGCAAACTGCCATAGCAGAACAGCAGCCTGGCAGTTAAAAGGTGTGTTTGAAACTGTGCTGGACTTTGGTCCTCCACGACTGGAGCTCGCCACCCCTGCCTTAAACTCTTTCCTCACTTCTGTAAATGCATAACCTGCATAGTAGTTTCATAGCAGTTACTGCCTCGTTTATAATATTTACTGGATGATAAACACATAAAAATATTCTAGTGGCAAATTTCATCTATGTGTATTGACAGTCTGTTGAAATACTGATTTAGTGCTAAAGTTTACACTGGTCTGAATAAATTTGGACATGATCTCTGCTTTGACTGGTACATCATGCTGCCCAAACACCCAAAATGTTCCTTAATCGCTACCGTAGCTTACTGAGTGAAAAGGCACGTTACTGCTGAAATCCTCGTCTATAAAAAGCACCCACATGAAGAAACTTGAACATTACAGCTGTTAGGAGAGTCTCTTTAACTCATTTATGCTTTGTGTAAGAAGAAAAAGGTCAGCAGATAGCTAATACACTTGCAGGCTAAATCAATCATTTTCACAAAAAGATGACAATAAAGTCAATAAAGTTCACAAGGAATACAGATCTTCTTAAAAAATGGTGAAATTGTACAAAGAATAAATGCGTGTGTAAGCTCGTACGCTTGGCACTTGCAACACTGCAAATTCCCGCTGGGGCATAAATGGAAAAATAGCATTCAAACTGGCAGATCCACAAACTTTTACAGATGTCTGTGGTTCCCAGTATAAACTAAATGAAAAAGTTCATGAGATAACTGGAAAAGCCTAGGCTTTATTTTATATCCATGCTACCCCTAAGATTAGCAGCTTTAACTGTAGCTATAGGCTCAAGCATGTACAGGCTCAGGCTTGTGTGTGCTAAGATATGTTCAGGTAATGTTAGGGGTCTGAGAAAAATCCCTCCTGTGTGTGCTGTTATCTGTCCATTTGGTAGCCATCTCTCCAGGGTTTTAGGACACTGTGCATTTAATGATGACTGAATATTAAAATAATATTAAAACGTGGTGTCATGCTGTACTGTACATAAACCACACACTGAACATTCCAATGAATCATAATTGTGAATAACATCCTTTAGACTGACAGCTGAATTATTTGTCCATGAAATAAGTCACGTGTAGAAGTTAATGACACAGTGTTCTGTGTTCTGTAAGTGAAAGACATGACAAAGTGAGCTCTCAGATAAATAACACACTGAAATCATTTTGTTACATCAGAGAGCAAGAAAAGAGGAAATCCTGTCTGCCCACACATACACACACACACACACACACACACACACACACACACACACACACAGCTGCCCGCCTACTTATGGCCCTTACATACATTGTT
>JBBJLS010000006.1:24554397-24567054 GCA_037577275.1 Bryconaethiops microstoma
TCTCTCTCTCTCTCTCTCTCTCTCTCTCTCTCTCTCTCTCTCTCTCTCTCTCTCTCTCTCTCTGTATGTATGTATGTATGTATGTATGTATGTATGTATGTATGTATAGAATTGTGCAAAGGTCTTGACCAGCCCTTATTTCTTCATAGGTCTGAACCAGTGAAGAAAGAGGTGCAGATGATCAGGCGGTGATCAGTTTCTAATTTAATCTACTCAATATGCCAAATATAAGACAACATGACAGGCATAAAGCAGTATTTTTGCACCAACAAGGTGATTCAAAGCAAAATCTTAAGAAATGAGTGGTGACTCAGACTACTCAGAATACATTCACATATTAAATGCCATCCCTGGTTTCTTTATATTTTGCTTTGAGTCACATTTTTTATATTATAATATCGTTATATTACTTTATATTATTGATTTATTCATCAGTTTATAACACTGTCTTGCCCCGTTTGTCCGTGTGGTGGCGCTGCAGTTTTTTCACCCCTCTGTTCTCCTCCCTCATCACAACATCCGGCCCGGTTGTTCCTGAAGTGGCGCGCTGCAGAGACACAGGGCGAGATTAACTCTCTAAATCAATAAAAATAACATTTTTACATTTATAAAGAACTTGGTAACTCTCTGAAATAGTTCCGTTTAGTCTCCTATCACCCCACATTACATTATCGTGCTGTAACTCCGCCCCGGAGCTCGGAGAGTCTGTCTGGTTCAGATCTCTCTCAGTTTAAATAAACCTGCTCTATTCCCTCATCTCACAAACATGAGGTTATTTCTGTGAGGAGCTTCTCTTGCGGACTGCTCTCCTTAACCACCCAGCGGCAGAAAGTCTCCAGAAATGAACCGAAAGAAAGATAAAGGCTTCGAGAGTCCGAGACCTTATAAACTATAAGTATCTCTAACATCACTGATCTCACATCTCACACAAACACACTGCTACCTTACTTTTATTTAACTGTGCCCTCTGTCCCCCCCACACAACCCACCAGGTGGTCTGCATCAACAACATCAACTTTCAGAGGAAGTCCGTCATTGTGAGTGTTGATCCTCTTTGTTTACACTCTGATGATCTGGAACATTTCTGGACTTTCTGATGTCTCTCTGAGCTCCACGTGAATTATCAATCCTCTAGATTCCTGAGAAGTTTCAGACTATCCAGCTCTCTGTTTTAGATCATATAACCCTTTGTTAGTCCCACGGGCGGGAAATTTACATTGTTACAGCAACAAAGTGGACAGAACAAGAGAAGAACGTAGAAGCAGCACAACCCATAGAAAAAAACTATACAACAGCAGTATAATACAAAAGTACACTATACAAACATATGAAATTTAAATATGGAAATTTGTGTGAATGTATATGAATGTGCACCATCATAACTGCATGTTGCACACCGTAATATTGTGCCAGAAATATTTTACATGTTGCAGGAGAAATATTGCACATAAGAGAACCAATTTGCACTTATCAGTTATCACTTTTTTGTCCATCACTGGTCAGTTTCTGACCACTTGACCATCGCTGACTGTATATCACATGGTTCATTCTCAACATGGAGGTGACAGACATGGTGTGTCTCTGTGGTGGCCTTAAGAGTCACAAGATGCCTGATGAAGCGTGAACTGACCACAGAGGAAAGAACAGGAAGTGGCCATCATCCACACAATAATCTGTGCAGTAGCCTGTGGCTACTTTGTTGTGTGATTTTTTTAATAGGGATTAAATCACTGTCATTATATAAACCACTTCATGCATTATTATCTTTCTATGATGTGCAATACTGTGCAGTAAACCTTATCATTATGTGCAATATTTCAGTCCTACCATGTGAATTTCACTGCTTATATCAATGTTACTTACATACAGCTGATCTCTATTGCAATAACATGTGCAATAATGTACTCCTAACCACCATTTGTCTCATTAGTAATTCACTTAACTATAAGTTGCTTATCTATAGTATTTATGTTCAGCATTTGTGTAATAATCATAGCGTATTTCATATTCTACTGTTTTTATTAGATATATTTAGACTCTATATTTTATTTTGTTCTTGTCTCTGTGTGTCTTTGCAGTCATAACATAAGCAATTTCCTCCGGTATGAATAAAGATTTATAATTATAATTCTGATTCTGAAGAGCTTGGCTACAGTCTGTAACTATTCCGTCAAGGTGGAACTACAAGGGGGAACTTTCAGATAACATGTGGACTGAAAGTGCCCTACTGTTCCTGACGTTCCTGGTGACCTGATACATATGAAAATAAAATTGTTGTTTAACATTTAACAATAACAATCAGTAGTAGAATGAGGAAGTCCACATCTGCTGCCTGTCCAGAAACGTTACTGACCCCAATAGCATCCTCTAACTAATATTATTTTTTCAAAATAATGTTGTTGCCCACAAGGGTTATGTGGAGCTGACCATCTTCCCCACCGTGGTAAACCTCAACCGTATCAAACTCAACAGCAAGCAGTGCAGGATTTACAGAGTGAGAGTGAATGACTTGGAGTCGCCTTTCATTTACAATGACCCCACACTGGAGGTCTGCCACCATGAGTCCAAGCAGTGAGTACCATGCACTTCAAAATACCATAGCTATATATTGTGATTATTTCTTTATAGAGATGTAACAATACAGTTAACCCGCAATTCTGTTTGTTAGATGATTCAGGGCTTACCGTTTGTTAGACACACAGTCACTTTACTCATTCAGTGAAGTAAGACTGAAAACACTCTCGTACTATTTAGAATGAAGAAAAATAACTATTCGGTTCATAGCACAATTTACTAATGAAACTATAGCTGGATGTTGGGGGTGGTGTGTGTGTGTGTGTGTGTGTGTGTGTGTGTGTGTGTGTGTGTGTGTGTGTGTGTGTGTGTGTGTGTTTCAAATGCACAGGTTGCTATTCTTTTCTGAACTATTGCAGTGTGAGCTGTGTAAAAAATAAGAAATGCCTCCATACGTGTTGTGAGTGCAGTAGTGTTTGTGTAGCAGCTTTTCTATGTGCTGTATTCCAGCAGCTTCACTCAGTTTCTGCTGGGATGAAACAGAGCTCACACATGCACACACTCTGCTCTTAACATTACTATTTAATTGTTGCCACTGTAAAATAATGTGAGTGTTTTCCAAAGTATTATAAATTATTTCTATGTATTATTTTAAAATTATTTTCAAGTGTGGTCAATAGTTTATAAAACAATAGTGGGATGCGCATTTTACACAGACACTGTCCCACAAATTACAAAAGCAAAAACCAGAAAAAAATGATCTTGGTCTCTTATTTTTGCCCGTGGCTGTACATATATACGAGTTCAAACTGCGCCCACAGGATGGACAGAGAACACACGGAGAACTTTAACGGCCAGCACAATGCTGAGAGATGGGAAGGAAGGCCCTCCGACTCACCCAGAAAGAACGAGGCCAATTATGCTTTCTTGGATGACTGTGCATCCCCAGATCCGAGCTCTCAAACCCTTCAGACATCTCATGATGTTTAGAACAAAAGAATGAGCTTTCAACAAAAAAAGACCTGCTGCAAAGGGTTCTTTGAGCAATGCCTCAAAAGAATCAATTTAGTTCCGTATTTTGTACATAAGATGTGAATATGATGTAGGCCGCCGCTCGGACGCTCTCCGGACCCCCTCCCTCTGCGGGTTTCCCCACCCACTTGTGGGTGGAGACTATCCTGAAAGTTCTCCCGGGTTCAAAGATATTGTGTTTTTGTGATTCCAAAATCTAAAATAAAAGAAATCTGGACATTTTTGTTCTTTATGGGCATTTGCAGGTGACACCATTTTTAAAACCCATTAGTGGTTCTTACTATCACCTGTTTTTCAATTACAATGGTTCTACGTGATATAGGACCACCAGACAAAGCTCAGCATGATGTCTGACCCCTCGAGGATCAACACAAACCGGGGGAACTTCCCTTTAACAGTTGTTTTACTGTATGGTGGCAGTTTACCATTTTGTTGCGGTGTCGCTTGTGTTCTAAGGGTTAAAACATTCTTCACACTCTTTCAAGAACTGTCTACTAAAAGGTTCTTTAGGGGACTAAATGGTTCTTCAATTGCATCACAAAAAGGTCCCTTTCTGGTTTGGAAGAATGTAGTTTGGAAAAGAGAACTGTCAAAGCAAACATGAAGCTGAACATTGCAGAGTGTAGTCAAAGGACCATGAAATAGCAGTTGATGTTAACAAGACCTTTGCAAGCCTTTTCAATTAACGGAAAAGTAACAGCAAGAACATTTCGGCTCTAAAGGGGAGTAATCTTCTCTAATGAGCTCCGGTTTGGCTCCTGCAGGGAAGCAGTGTGTTGATTCCAGGCCAAAGCCAGTGGCGTCTCTGGGAAAGTTTGGAGGTTAAATTCGACACCAGTGACAGGCAGTGGCTTCAAAGCCAAGTATCGTGCCTAGACGGTTACAGGTAACAATAATAATATAGAAATATTAATAACAGTAGTAGTGATAGACACATTATATAAGGTCTGCTGAATTGCATAACTGTGCTGCCGTTGGCCTCCACAAAAGAACATTTTTCCGTGTAGAACAGGGGTCGTCAACTACATTTGTCCAAGGGCCTGACTTTTTTTCATCAGACACTGTGAGGGCCAGACGCTTTCCTAAAATAAAATACAATTAATATGGCATCTTAAGTAATACATTATTTTTTGATATATTAATTTTCCTTCCAAATTTCTGTTATTTTTTAGCTTTTGTCAGTGTTAACAGACTCATTTTACATGAAACTGGTCGAAACAAACTCCGATATTTCACGTAAACATACGGATAATCAAAAACTCAAAATAAGGCAAGTTAGTCCACTGTCCTCAGAGAAGATAAACAATGATTTGCGCCGAAGCATCAGTTTCGGCTTCCTTATACACACACACATATCAATCTTAACTTATATACACACACACATCACACAGCTTGTTTCATTTGATTTAGAAAAAAATGAACGTAGGAACATACTTTTCCCTCTTCACTAGGCTATTCCTGATTCAGTAATATCAGAGAAATTTGAAATGTAAGGAGAACTCCCACTCTCAGAACACTTCTACGGGCGAGTGCAGAATTTAGCCGTCTCGTTCCATAGACGTCCATTCATTTTCCATCGGGGGTCCGGATGGAAAGCTCTGGCGGGCCAGTTGACGATTGCTGGTGTAGAATATCATCTGGACCTGCTGCCATTTTTGAATGATGCTTTTATGTCTGTGTGAAGATAAGAATAAAATAATCATATTCTGCGGGGTGGGGGGGTGTAATGTGTATCTCGTGGAGGTTGACCTAGAAACCGAGTGGCTCGAGGATTGGAGTAGAAATGATAGAGGGGCAGAAAGAAAAATATCCCCACGAGTGTCATCCAGCTAATCTCTCACTCTCTCTTTCGCTCTCCCTCTCTCTCTGTTGCTTTCTACTACACTCACTCTCTTTTCCCCTCATTTTCTATCTCTTTACCCTTTCTTTATATATGACTGTCCCTCCTTTTCTCATTCCTATCTCTTCTTTTCCTTTATTCGTTTTGTCTTTTCCATCTTTCCTTCTACTTGCCTTCCTTTTTACTCTCTCTATCTCTCTATTACTTAGTTTTTGTCTCTCCCTGTCTTTTTTTACCCTTTCTTTCTGTTACTACTCCCTCTCTTTCCTTCCCTCCATCTCTCTCTCTCTCTCTCTCTTTCTCTCTTCATTACTTTCTCTTTTGTCTCTCCTTGTCTTTTCTACCCTTTCTTTCTGTCACTACTCCCTCTCCCTCCGTCTGTGTTTCTCTCTGTCTCTCTCACTCTCTCTCTGTCTCTCCCTCTCACTCTTCTCTCTGTCTCTCACTTTCTCTCTGTCTGTCTCTCTCTGTCTCTCTCACTCTCACTCTCTCTGTCTGTTTCTCTCTGTCTCTCTCACTCCCTCTCCCTCTCTCTTTCTCTCTGTCACTCTCACTCTCTCTCTGTGTCTCTCTGTCTCTGTCCTGCAGGGTGACCGCAGGGAGTTGGTGACCCCTGGCTTTCCTGTACAGAAATATGAGAGTGGGGCTTTCTATCAGGTACACTCATTTAACCACATGACCTATAGAGCCCTTCCCTATCCATTAGTGTTTCTCTTTCCTTCCCCTCTCTCTTTCTCTCTCTCTCTCTCTCTCTCTCTCTCTCTCTCTCTCTCTCTCTCTCCCTGCCGCTCTTTGCTGTTGCCCTTGATCCTCACTGTCTGTCTCATCAATCCTTCAGCCAGATCCGCAGCATCAGAGCTACATCAACAGCTGGCCCATCCCTGCTCCGCTGAAAAATGTCTTTTTTTATTGCAGAGGTTGTCAGGTTGGACAAGATTTACAGGACACTGGCGCATGTCCCGTTCAACCAGATGAGAAGCTGGAGCGATCTTTCTTTCGAGTAATCACATAACAGACAATTTGCAAATGCTGTTTTACATAAAAAGTACACCTGATCTGTGTGACCTTTAATACAGAGTAAATGTCATTTGAATTAATAATTTAATTTGACCAAGACTGAGCCGCACTCTAATTTACCTTACAAGGGTCTCACCTGCGATCCTAAAAACTTTCTATACAGCTGCTATCAGGAGCATCCTGACCATGAGCATCACTTCATGGTTTGAGAACTGCTCTGTCCTGGACTACAAAGCCATGCAGCAAGTGATCACAGCAGCAGAACGCTGCACTAGATCTGCTCTGCCCTCCTTGTAGAACATTTACATCAGACACTGTAAGACCAGTCAAGTCAAGCCAAGTTTCTATATGTAGCCCATTATCACACACAAAGGTCATTCAATGTGCTTTACTGGAATAGAATAAAAATATTAATAAAACCATAAAACTAAAAAAGAATAAAATAAATAAAAGAAGATTAAAAGTGTGATGGAAGTGCAGATATATTAAAGAAGGTGGAGGAGAATAGAGCAGTTTTTGCACTTTTTAAAAGCTACAATTAGGGCAGATCTGATATTGAGTAAGTGTCTGGTAAATGCTGTAAATGTATGTTTGTCATCATATTCTTTTATTCTATTTGCATATCCTGTTGCATCTCAGGAGTGATTCAGGGTTACAATTTACTGCAAATTGTACCTGTATAACTGTGTATATGACAAATAACAACTCGAATCTTGAATTTTGTGTCAGTGGGGTTATTGGTCATTAGGAAAAAGAGCTTTTGTCACAGGTTGAGAATTGCAGCCCAGTGGCTGTGTGTGTTGAAACTGATTAGCTATTTCATTGAGCTTCAGCCACAGCTCAGCCAGAAGAGAAGAAAAAAGCTCTGGGGCGAAGTCGTGATTAGAATTGATGAGCTGTTCTGACAGGAGGGTGTTTGATTATGGAGTTTAGGCTCTCAGGATCCTCCCTATTGTTCGACGGCTCCATCTGGCCGGGCGGAGAGCCTGAACACTGCTAATCTACCGCCAGCCTGTCCGCCTCCGACACAACAGACGGACACACAACAACATACGGACACACACAAAGCAGGATCATCCAAATTACTATTGCTGTCGCTGATTTGTGATTGGTTAGAGATTTATATGTGGTGTATTGGGGTGTAGAGAGACACAGACAGAGAGAAAAGATGTGGAGTCCATCCAACTGGTCCACCACACTGATTGACAACTTTCATGACAGTGGGCCCTTGAGTTGGCCATTCAGGTGACGACCTGTTATTTGATTGGATAAGCTATAATTTACACTCACAAAGGGTGGTTCATTGTTGCAAACTGCCTGTTGTGCGATACCATACTTATGGTGCAATTTTATTAATGCTGGAAAGTTTACATCCCTTTACACTTTACTGTTATGTTGCTGTATTTTCTAGTTATTGTATCTTTTCAGATTTACATCCCATTCACACTATACAGTCACACTGCTGTATTGTCTATTTATTGTATTGTTTCTGTTGTATCTGGCACTTTGTTCAGTGCTGTAACTGCCTCCTGTGCAATATCATGCTTACGGTGCAACAATAGTCACTCTGGAAGGTTTACATCCCATTCACTCTATACTGTTACATTACATTACTGTTACATTGCTGTGGTGTCTATTTATTGTGTGCTGTGTATTGTTTCTGTCATAACTTCCACTTTGTTGAATGTTGCTATATGTTGCACCGTGGTCCATGTTTTTATTCACAGCTGCTGATGACAATAAAGTGACCTTGAACCTTCAATTCCGCACATCACAGCGTAGGAAGCACAGTACGGAAAGCTCGTCAGATGAATTACATGGTGAGAGTTTGAAAGGACACTTTTTTGTTACACTTACATGGACCTAAATTGCCCTAAACTGACTTTCTGAACTGTTGGACTATAAACACACTTCGAAACACATAGTTTTTGGGTTAGTGTTCGGCGTAAAGCATATTCCGAAGTCTCGTATTCTGTTCTAGAACTGTTACCAGGAGTGTCATGACCAGTACAAAACAACTTATACTGACCTCAGTCACAGAAAAGGAGAAGCAGTAGTAGTTTTTGTGGACCCAGATGAACTCAGCACACTGTACAACACCTCATATCTAAAGATCATGATACACAGTGGGCTTCCATAGCTCTGTGTGTGTGTGTGTGTGTATATATAGATATATATATATATATATATATATATATGGAGTCTCAGGAGCAATTCAGGGTTACATTTCACTGTACATTTCACATGTATAACTGTGTAAGTGACAAACATCTTGAATTGCACTCTTACTTTTGAACACTTTACAGAAAGTGCAAAGTGACCATTCTGTCATACACAGCACAGTGTGAACAGTATGAAATTTTTCTGTATTTAACCCCATTCACCAAGTGAAGCAGAGGGCAGCCAGGAACACAGCGCCCGGGGAGCAGTGTGTGGGGACAGTACCTTGCTCAAGGGTACCTCAGTGGTGCCACAAGAAGTCCTGTGATTTGAACCCACAACATTCTGATCACAAGGGCGATGCCCTTATTCACTAGACCACGAGCTGTCCCATTATATTAAATTCAGAATTAATGCTCCGGGTGATGACTAACCAGAAATGACTTAGAGGCAGTATACATATTAATAAGCTGATCTAATCCAGACTGTCTTCCTCACGGAAAAAATGAACACATAAAAACGAAATACGAGTAAAGTTGATCATGAGACGAACAGTTCTAGTGAAAATCAAGCTACGCGAATCGGGTATATGTTTCCCAAGGCAAATGAAGAGTTAAATTGGTGTCAAAAGTAATGTTTGTGAGTGAAATGAGGCGTTTTGCGGAGTTCGGAGGATAAAATAAGGTTAGCATCGAGGCTAACTCCAGAAAACTAAAAAAAAACCGACACTGACGAGTTTTTTTTATGATTTAGAGGCAGTATAAATATTAAATAAAATGAGTTAATCTAGACAGCTTTCCACAAAAAATGAGCTTGTTATATAATCCAGACTGATATTTAGTCTGAAAAATGACCGCACAGCCCGAAAACAGGTATGAAGTTGGTTCTGAGGTAAATAGTTTTAGAAGAAAAAAAGCCAGGCGAGTCGGTTAGATGGTTCTTGCGGTAAATGAAAAAGTAAATGATGTGGGGTAAATGATTATCTTTACAATCGAAATGAGGCTTTTTATGTAGTTGTTGCGGTAAGAACCCGGCATTACTGAGCTCAGCGGCACAGCCCGGTCCGGTCCGGCTGGTCTGGTACTCACTGCTGGTCCTCATCCGGCCCGCCAGGTCCTCCGGGTCCCACGGGCTCCGTGCTCTCTGGGGGCGGCTCGGTGCAGATTCTGGTGCCGCTGTTCTTATTTTTAAGGATGCCTTTAATAGGCCGGGGAGCTGCCATGCCCCACGCCGCCCTCAGAGCGCCTCTGCCCGCACAGACCAACCAAAACACCCCGGCCCGCCTGGCCCGGCCCGGCCCGGAGAACCTCCTTCTCTCCTTCTCCCGGTCCCGGAATCGGTCCAAATAAACGTGTGTGGCGTCTAGGACGGACCGGACAGCCTCAAACACTCTCAAACACTCTCTCACACACTCACACACTCTTCCACACCCCGACACACACTCCACACACACTCTCCCTCTCTCTACTTCTGTAGACAGCACCCAGGGCGCCGCCGGACTTCCACTCTCGCGAGACTTTCACCCGTCGTCATAACAACGCTGCGAGATTTTCTTTAGCAGCAGGGTACGCTCTACCCTGCGCACCCTTCCTCACTAAGTAGTGAACAAAACAAGCACACTACACTCAGAAGGGATAGTATAGTATGCGAAGTATGAAAGTGTTTTGTCGATGTCTAGGACGTCTGAAGACAAAGAAGTGCAATACAAAACTTTAAGGTCCTAATAAAATAATTCTCTAGTAAAATTCACGTGAAAGCAGCCAATCAGTACAGAGACCTTTCCTCAATGGTACCTCAGTGGTGCCACTAGCCGTCATAGGATTCGAACCCATGGCCCTCTAACCACAAGGCCACCAGCTGAATATAATATGTAAATAAAAATGTGTGTGTGTGTGTGTGTGTGTGTGTGTGTGTGTGTGTGTGTGTGTGTGTGTCCATGGCTGCTAGTGGCACCTCTGAAGCATTTTGGACTGTGAAATGTAGGTAGATGACTTTTATTGTACCTGTAAGAACAAAATACACGGATTTAATTGTTAATTTTACAACTAGTAGGTCCAAGTATTTTCTGACTGAAAGGCATAACATCTTGATAGATGACTTTTATTGTGCCTGTTTGATCTTCTTGTAAATCTTGTCATTAAAAAAATCGTGAAAGATTTTTAAATGTTATGTTTATTGCTAATTTTACAAAAAGAGGGAGACGTTTCCTAAATTACATAATATACGTAATCATATATCAGAGGTGGAATAGTTTCTATAAAATTTCTATACAACTTTACATTTGACCAAAAGACACAGAAGTATAACAGAGAACCGTGTTTTAATAGTGTTCTATGTGTTCTGAGTGAGTGACTCTTAATGTGTCTGTTTGGTTCTGGTACTGGACTCTCTGCCCTGGTTTCGGTTTCGGTTCTCCAGAAGCGCCTCGGTTTCGTCTCTTCAAGCAGCTGCAGTTTCGCTGTGAGTGAATTTTCTTCTCTTTTTCTTTTTTTTTCCTGTTGCTCTCTTTCTTTTAAACCCAGTTCTAGTCTTTAGTGCTGGTCTTTAACCCCCGTGTGAGTTTTTGACTGTCTGAGGCTTTAATGCACATTAATGCTCGGTTTCAAAGTTTACAGTAATATTCTTTTTATTTTATTTTTTAGAGGAAAGAATCAGAAGATGAGTTTTACATTTGGCCAAACAGGTACAGTCTGATCTTATTCTTTCACAGCAGGAATGAGAATAATGTAAATGTGGAATGAAAATGTTAAATGCATGAATTAGTTCATTCTCTTTGAATCGATTCCTTTGAGTCGAGTCTTTGAGTCGGTTCTTTTAAGTGAACGATGGGAGCAAGCAATTTTTAATTACAAGATTTACAACAAGATCAAACAGGCACAATAAAAGTCATCTTTCAAAATTTTATGCCCTTTGGTCAGAAAATATATATAATTTTGGACAATTCCCCAACTAGTTGTAAAATTAACAATTAAAATTAACTTAAAACTTTTTAACCGCCTGTCTATTGAATCAGAATCACATTTATTGGCCATGTGTGTGAGCAAACACATAAAAGGAATTTGATTCCGGTAGATGGTGTCTGTCATGGCTTGGGCTTATGTAGCCGTGCCAGGTTCTTGGTTTTCTGTTTCTGTTCCCTGTTCCTGTTTTCTGTTTGTTTTATTCCAGCATCCGCTGAGGAACCTTAGTTCGAGTTGTGTTTTCTGTTTAATCATTCCAGGAGTCTGTGCCCCTGTTCCTGTCTGTCCTGTGTACCTGTTCTATGTTCACGTTCTCCCTCCATGTCTCCCTGCCTACTCTGTGTCCCTGCCTGCCATGTGTCCCCGCCCATTGGTTATCCCTCTCTCTCTCTCTCTGTCCCTGTCTGCCCTCCAGGTCCCAGTCCATGAGTCCACCTCAGCCTGTTCCTGCCTGTCCTCCCCGCACCAGACCCATGCCCTGTGTCCCAGCTCAACCTGTGTCCCTGCCTTACTCTGTCTCTGGTCCTTGTGCCTGTTCTGTGTTCCCTTAGTTCCTATGTCAGTCTTGTTCTTGTTGTGTCCTGTTCTCTGTCCTGGCCTGTGTCATGTTTACCCTGTCCTAGTGTGGTTCTGTTTCCTTGTTGGCTCTGTTCCTGTGTTCCCCCTGTTGTTCCCTAGTAGACCCACTAGGGGTCCTCCTTGTTCCTGTCTGGTTTGTCTCACCTGTTCTTAGTTCTGGTCCTGTCATCCCTTACACCTGATGTATGCTCCTGTGTAATTACCTCCTGTCTCCTATTGGTCCTGGTCCCCTGTCTGTCTGGTATGTAAGCCCTGCACCGTGTCTTGTGAAGCCACGGTGGTATTGTATTGTCATTGTGTTGTCCTACGTGTCAGCCCCTCTCCTGTGTTGTTCGTGAGTACTCCTATCCAGTCTGTATTCTGTTTTGCTTTGCATGGCCCTCGAGCCAGTTTGAGTTCTATGAATAAAAACCTCAAGTGCAACATGGCGGTTTCCACTGGTGCTCTCTCCACACTCACACGACAACAGGAGGGGTTCGTGACAACTGGTTATATTTACTGAAATCAGAGTTTACTGATACACTGAGTTCTGAGGGTAAACACCGGTTCTAGACT
>JBBJLS010000006.1:24567154-24589046 GCA_037577275.1 Bryconaethiops microstoma
TCTCTCTTTTTTTGTGTGTGTGGGCGTGTTTTTTGTGTGTGTGTGTGTGTGTGTGTGTGTGTGTGTGTGTGTATGTGTGTATGTATGTGTGTGTGTGTGTGTGTGTGTTGGGGACTACAGCGCTCTTTCAGCATCAATCTTCAAGATGTCCAAAGCTTTGATCCGTGTATACAATGCAGCTCCTTATGTGTGCTAAGTGTCTAAAACCCAAATCAGATGTGGAAGCTGCACCATTTATGATTTCTTTATTTGGACTTACATAAGCTCAGCTGGAAAACTGAACATGCTTTGATATTGAGAACAGTTGCCTGCATGTAGTTAATTGTGTGGTTTAATGTGGTTCAACCCTGTAACCAGAGACAGCCCACCAAGCGAGTCAGCTCTGATTTCTGCCCAGGAAGAGAGAAGAGCTTTCACTTTCTCTCCTCTGCATCACTCTGTGACCTTTTACCCACAGCATAAACATGCAGTGAGATGCAAAGTTGTTTATTTTCTTTTCTAGAGTAGACTAGCTAATAGCTGGGTACAGGTAACATTTATTCCTGTTCTAAAAGTATACTTTTTTGTTGCTTCCGATGAAAGGTATGGTTTGAAAAGTCTGAGCTTAATTCCCAGATTCATTGCTGTTTTTTCATCCTGACTAGTTCCATTATTTTAGGAGAATACTTTATATTCTATATTTTCTGTCATCATACTTAATTTGATAGTCCATCATCATATGCCCACTGAACAGTTTTCAAAATGAAAGTGTTAATGTAGTAGAACCTCCAGTCTCAAGGTTTGTTCTGCTCTAAGCAGTTGTAAGAAATAGGACTTTTGTGTTGTGTGGGCTAGTATTACCAGACCTGTTTTTTATGTCATGTCTGTTGGAGGCCAAGCTTGTGTTTTCGTTAATGTGGATAAAAAACTGCAAGTCGGGTAAAAAAAAGATGCAAAGTTGGTTTCTGAGGCTTAAACCCAGCTGTCACTGAAATACTGACCGTGCTTCAGAAGGTAGGAAGTTGAGGTGGTACAATTTTATGATAATATCCACATGGCCCTAATCTGATCTCAACATTCTGGCCTCATTTGTTACAGATAAGTTGAAGATGGCTTGTGCTCACACTAAGCTCCTTTTTTGGCTTGCAGGTCTGATGAATGGGTCCTGAAGGGAATATCAGGCTACATATACGGTCTATACCTGAAGAAGACTTTCGGAGTCAATGAATATCGCCACTGGATTAAAGAGGTGAGGCGTGAAAGAGCCAGGCTTCCAAAGATTTGGAGCAAACCAGCACCTTTATATTTGCATGACGCTTACACTTATTGCAGTACTTCAGTTGAGCTTTCTTGCAGGAACTGGACAAGATCGTACAGTACGAGCTAAAGACAGGAGGCATCCTGCTGCACCCCACTTTCATAGGAGGGAAAGAGAAAGACAAGTAAAGCTTGCAATATTTACAAATGAAAGTATTTGTAAAGGAAAAACTGGTCACACATGCATTGTGTCTCGAATGGCATTTTAGAATAAGCCCGAAATAAAAGCTGCACATGAAAGGACAATGTCACACTAAATGTCATACTAAAAGTCTTAAAAGCTGTTTAAAAATGTGATATTCTTTGTGTTCTTTCAGCCCGACTCCCCACTTGCATTTCTCCATCAAACACCCCCACACGCTGTCCTGGGAGTATTATAAAATGTTTCAGTGCAAGGCTCACCTGGTCATGAGACTGATTGAGAACCGAATCAGCATGGAGTTCATGCTGCAGGTACTTTCAGATGCTTTCAGAGGTTCAGAGCTGATACAGCTTTAGGCTTTTTAAATGATTTTAATTTTGCTTTAAAAGAATACACCAGTTCTTTTCAACCCAGTCTCTGTATACTATGTCTGTATTGTGTGATTGATTACTGAAATCATGTTTGACTTGTTTCCCTGTAGTTAAAAAGGTGGGACTACTTTTCCACAGGCTAAGTTTTGGACATGTTATCAGTGTAGTGGTGTAAGTAGAGTTTTCGTAGGCTCTGTCTGATCACTTGTGAATACCAAGAAATCCACAGGGAAAGCAAAAGTAACTGGACCTATTTTTACTGTGTCAGTGCATTGTTTGAAAGTTGGCTGAAATCTGTCCCTATGTGAAATTCAGCAGCTGGGTGGGTAGTTGGAGTTATTATATCAAGTCAAAGATAATTGGTTCTCATCTAAATACAGAGAAAGTCATCAAAATGATAGTCTGGGGTAATCAAAGGTATGATACAGATGAGACAGATTGAAAACGCATTGTAAATCGTATCGTAAAGCCTGCGGATTTATTCCTCAGGTGTGCAATAAGCTACTTAGCCTGGCCAGCACAGCCTCATCGCAGAAATACCAGTCGCACATGTGGAGCCAAATGCTGTTGTCCACCTCCGGCTTCCTCAAGTCTATCACCAACGTTTCAGGGAAGGACATCGGCCCCTTAATCAAGCAATGGGTGTATCCTTCCTATGTGTTGTTTTATGTTCTCCTGTAGCAACTTTGAATCATTTGATGCCAGATTCTTATTTTGAAGAACTAATAGTTGAGATCTGTTTAAATCACTCTCCGTTTGATGCTGTCCTTAATGACTGTCTCAGAGACCAGAGCTCAGTGGTGAAGTTCTTTGGTAGCTTTGCCTTCAACAGGAAAAGGAACGTGCTGGAACTGGAGATCCGCCAGGACTACACCTCCTCTGGCACCCAGAAATACGTGGTGAGTCAGACTTCGTCTCTGTGGGTGGGTTGAATGGGAGTGTTATTATGTAAGGTAAGTGTGTGGGAATTTGATTTAGTCAGGAGATAATTTAATGTGTGTATGGATGCTCTTGGGTGGTCCTGAAATTACAACTTTGACTTTAAGTTGTATGTAATGTGTCTGTGTTTGGGTGTTCTTTTGCAGGGCCCAATTAAGGTGACTGTTCAGGAGCTTGATGGATCTTTCAACCACACACTGCAGATCGAGGAGAACAGTCTCAAGCATGATATACCCTGCCATTCTAAAAGCAGGAGGTATAACTTCTCTCAACACAGTGTCTACTGCTCCAATGAGTGCTTTCTAATATTAAGAATTATTTCAGTGCCTAGTTTGACTCTTGAAACTAAGCTGAATGTAGAAATGCAGATTCCAGATAGCTTATAAAACATTACATTGTTTATAAGTAAAGTTCTGTTGTTGTGTTTACAGTGTTTTGTAAAGGCAAACCGTCATTTACATATTTGCTTTGTTTGATTTTGAATGGAAAAAAGAGTCATAGGTCATGTAACTAAGTAATTAATGATGTATTTAAATAATTGTTGTTACATTTAATTTCTGTAATAACAAGATACGATTGTAATAAGAGTAATAAGATTGAAAAGGCTGAAGTAACCTGAAAACACTTAGGTACTAAAGTTTGTGTTTCCACAAAACCTGCTCCTTCATTTCTGAAGGTTAAGCCCTTGTAAATTGGCATGGAGATTGGATGTTTTATGTCACTTTTATTGTTAGAGCCTTTTACCTGAAATGAGTTCCTTCCTTTTTCAGAAACAAGAAGAAAAAAATTCCCTTGATGAACGGGGAAGAAGTAGACATGGACCTGTCAGCCATGGAGTAAGGCTTTCCAGATCTCTCTCATTTTCACAATTTCTTTTAATTGCCTGTTCCTAGTGCTGGTCTTCCACTCACTGTTTTAAGACAGTTTGCAGGAAGTCACATGTTGGCTGTCTGAAAGTTGACTTCATAAAGTGAATTCACATGTATAAAACAAGCACATTACTTATCAGAACCAAAACAACATGTTTTGTTTTTGGTGGATCCTGACTTATAGTTCAGTTCTGCAGAGTTGCAGGCCAACTGTTGAGAACAGTACAGGCGGCAGGGACAGGAGACGTAGAACTGAGCTATACAGAGAAGCAGCCCGCTCCAGGAGCAGACAGTGAGTGAAGAAACCCAGGGTGTGCCATAGAATCAGATCATTCTAAGAAATGGGTGGAAATATCTACCTTTCTGTTGCCTTAGGTTTTAGTCTTTCTGAAAAGTTCAAACTTTTGATGGTGGCTGAAAGTAGATAATACATTTTAAAAGATGCAGGCAAAAACATGTTTGGTAGTCCTATATTATTTACACTCATTTTGTGTACAGTAGAACGTAATGCCTAAAGAGCTGAGAATCAGGGTTGCACAGGATAGACAAAATACCTTGTTGCTGTGTGATTCAGAACATGAATTCAATATGCTTGGAATAGTTGAACATGATTAAGGATTATTTTCTTTCAGATTATTTGTTGGATGACCTGAATGCCTACATTAATCCAAATTCCAACAGTCTCGGACTGGTCAGGGCACAGTGAACAAATTAAATTCGCTATTGTATTTGCATAATACAGGCTTAAATAACTTTGAAATATCTATTTCTGTCAGTTTTTAATTAGACTCTGGTTCATGTAGTCTTGTTGTTTTAGTAATACATCATGCTTTATTAAGCTTCTTCTTTCTGTGTGGCCCGACAGTGCGGACTCTCCTCTGTTGTGGATCCGGATCGATCCAGACATGTCCATCCTTCGGAAGGTGGAGTTTGAACAGGCTGACTTCATGTGGCAGTATCAGCTGCGTTATGAGCGGGATGTTGTGGCTCAGGAGGAGGCCATCTCAGCCCTGGAGAAGTTCCCCACAGCTGCCTCACGTCTGGCCCTCACTGACATTTTGGAACAAGAACAGTGTTTCTACAAAGTGCGCATGCAGGCCTGCTTTTGCCTGGCCAAGGTGATGCAAAATAACCTTTTTAAGGTAGAATTTCAAGTGTAGAGTGGTGTTAAGTTTGTGGTTGTTATAGACAAAAAATACTTTCTGTTGTAACATACAGCACAGCTTGTTGCGTTGTAAGTACTTCATGATTTTATTATCAGTGAGGACTCACTGTTTAACTTGCTTACTGCTTATTTAATATTCATACTGTGCTTACAAACTTATGAATGACTTTCCATTGAGAAATCTGATATCTCATGCTATGTCGTTCTGTATTTGTGAAGTTAAGAACTTATCTGTAGGTTTAGGCTTCAGTTTGTCTTCACTAGGGATGATTCTTTGAGATTTCATTCAGGTTAAGAGTTTCAATAAAAGATGTCTGTGATAGATTGCCAATGCAATGGTGAGCACCTGGACGGGACCTCCGGCAATGAAGTCCCTCTTCACTCGCATGTTCTGCTGCAAAAGCTGCCCAAATATTGTCAAAACCAACAACTTCATCAACTTCCAGAGCTATTTTCTTCAGAAGGTATCATCAACTTTGACATTAATGCTGGAATGTTTCTTTCTATACGTGATCTTAAATGTTCTGCTGTTAGTATGAAGTGGTGGTCTTAACATGTGGTGGTCTTTAAAAATTATGCTCTACACACTTCTGGTGAACTTAACAAGCAAGGTTTTAAAAAAAAACCACCATCCCAGCACATATTTCTACTTATCGATTCATGTTTTATTCAGGGGTAGATTCTCCCACTCCCTAAAACAGTATTTTGATGATTGTGTTTCATGTTTTTGTCAGACAATGCCAGTGGCAATGGCTTTACTCAGAGACGTGCACAACCTCTGCCCCAAAGAGGTTCTGAACTTCATTCTGGATCTCATCAAGTACAACGACAACAGGAAAAATAAGGTGGGACATTAAGCCTGTTTGAAGCACTAAAAGTCAACTTGCGTTTTCCTTTTGTACCATCATTTATTTTCGAGTCAAACACTAAATAAGGCAGGGTCTCTGAGCTAGAACCTATTCACACCTGACATGAACATGCATCTAAAGTGATCTGATGCTGGCATTTTCTATACATATGTAGGTGACTGTATGTGATTGTAATTCTTACATAATTTACGCCAGACGGGGAGTTCCCAGAACATTTAATCTGCCACTCTCCCACTGCATTTGTATTGAGACAGAATTGTTCTGGGAATCCTTGCTTGTGTTCAATCAAACTAGCTTGCTTTACACTGCAGAAGAGTTCAGAACAGTTTCTCAAGTGTTACGAATTTTCTAGTTAGGGCAATGACATAACTGATATAGGCGATACTTAATTACTTACGAGGATGAATCTAAATGCTTTAGCGTTCACACAAGAATTGTCATATGCGTCCCTGACCATCTCCGAATGTGGTTTGAGTAATTACAATGCATACAAGACACACTGTACTCTTTTCGCACATGTACTTAGCACTAGCCACTTATGATCAAGTCACTCAAGATAAGATGAGATAAGATATGCCTTTATTGTCATTGTACTGAAGCAGGATGCTGCTCATACAACAGAATTGTTGGGCCTACTTAACGGTGCAAACAAGTACAGACAGTGAACATAGTGCAGACAGTAAACATAGTGTAGACAATAAACATCAGACATCAAACATGAAGTTGCAGACGCACAAGATGCATGTTAATGCTAGGTATGAACAGGGCATGTGCATTCTCTCTTAATTATTGATGGGGGTGAAGGTAGGGACAAATGGTGACAAATTTAACCAATTTCCTCCGGGATCAATAATGTTTTCTGATTCTGATTGTGATTCTAATCATAAATTAGATTTTTAGAGGTGAACAGTGGTTGTTGCAGTTTAACTAAAGACAAGAAACTGAGAATTATTTCAATTAAATGATACATCAAACATGCTAAAGATCACCAGGGACATGAACCAATATATAAAAATCCATTTTGACTTCAGGTCAACTTGTTTCTTAACATCTGGTCTGAAATCTAACCTATTATGCGTATTTTAGTGCCCATTTCAACCCAAGAAAGGCTTGTAACTTTGGCTGATTAGTTGGGTCAGGTCCAGTACCAGTGTAGTTAAGTTTTATTCAGTTTTATTTATAGGTTAACATAGGGTCAGCATGATTATTAGAGAAGCATGTCAACTCAGCGTAAGCGCACTAGACATATAAAATATAGAGAGTAAGGAAAGAAGATTTTAAACCAAAAGATGTAAGATAAAAGAATGCACGTGTATGGACATGCTCTAACTGTTATACGCCTTTCTTCTAATGTTCTAGTTTTCAGACAACTACTACCGCGCTGAGCTGATCGATGCCTTGACCAACTCTCTGACCCCAGCCATCAGCATCAATAACGAAGTCCGGACAGTGGACAGCCTGAACGGGGATGTGCGCCTCATCTTGGAGGAGATCACTCGCTTCCTCAACATGGAGAAACTGCTGCCCAGCTACAGGAACACCATTACTGTCAGGTACAGAGACGGGCACGTGTGTTTATTCCTTTACACTGGTTCTAAAATATACTTTTGTTTGCTTATGTACAACAAACTTTCTCTCAGTACATCCAGCAGATGCTAAAACTAATGTTTAACAAGGTGGAGTCTTCACTCATCAAATGACCAATCACGTGTCAAATGGAGACAAATCAGCTGTAGCGTGGCCATAGTTGTCCTTGAATGCCCAAAGGATTGCGATTTGCTTTGAAAGGTCACATTGCTTTTTGTATACACACAAGAACTGCCACAATGCAAGCAGTAATTTTTTTTTTCCACATTAACTTTTTACTTTCAATTTTAACTTTATAAATTATGTTGTTTGTGTATCGTGGAAATCATAGCTGCACATTTTTTCACAGATTATTGTTAAACTGTTGTGCAAAGAATCCAAAGATCAGTATTCTGCAATTTTGTGTTTGCTGAGTGGGCTTCTAACTCTTGCCCCGAGTCATTCTGGTTTCCAGTAAGAACCGTGAAGGTTTTTCAGCTAAGCAAACTTTACCGTTTATCTTGTATCATCCTACACAAGTCTTTCGACAGCCTTTTGACACACTCAAGTCTTGTTGTAGAAGAGAGTTTAATGTTGTTTGAAGCTCCAGTGTTTCAGCAAAAAAATCTGATATACTCTATTTTCCATGTAACACAGATAAACTTGTTTCAAATTTACATTTTTAACTAATGAACCAAAAAGTTGGACTCCAAGCATATCTTGACTGGTCGCTTACATCTAACATAAGTATAGCATTGTATGAATAAGATTTTTTTAAACTATTCCTTTAAGCTTAAGCTAGAGGTCCATTCTACAGCCATTGGGGTATAAGTTACATTTGAGGATTTGACATGGATTTGACATGTTCAAGCCCAGTCCAAAAACACAAGGTAATGTCTTTACCATCTGAGGTATCTGAGGAAGTTTTGGGTCTCTCTGGTTATCGTAAGGAGTTTTTACTCTGGTGCTGTAGTAGGTGTCCTGACTCAGAACGTCCCCTTCTGGTTTGGGAACAACTCTGTAAGCTCATTAAGGGTCCACAGAAAGAGATCTGAGCAGCAGAATGCTGCACCAGATCCGCTCTACTGTCAATTTAACCAAGAGATACAGGACTAGAGCGACTAAGATCGGCAGAGACTCCTCTCACCACGGTAACTGACTGTTTAAACTGCTGAAATCAGGCAAACACTACAGAAGTATTTTGGCCAAAACTCAGAGGTTCAGAAGGAGCTTCTGTCCTCAGGCCATAATCAGGACACGACACCACAACTTTAAACCATTTATTAGAACACAAACTGTACCTCACCCTATCTAACCTGCTTCTCTAACTCACTACCTCACTTTATCTCATCTGCTGTCTTTTATTTGTCTGTATGCATCAACAGCAAATTAGTGCACTGCACATTACAGTACATACTCTATTCTATTACATTTTCACACTTCAGATCTTGTTTATACTTGTAATGTTTATTGGAATATATTTTTCTATATATTTTTTATTACTCTGTAGTATTTTATTTTGTCTTCAATTTATTGTAACTGTTTTGCACAGTCACATACTTTACAGAGGCACATTTCACTACACACCGTACTTGACAATGGATCACATACACAGTTTTGGTTCTTAGAATCCTCTTGATTGCTTAATAATGTATTGGACCTACAGAGGGTTCCAAGGTTTGTTCATCTGTGGAAAGAGTCATGCTTATTTGTACCTAGGCCACTTTGATGTCAAGTCATCTTTCTAATTCTTTTGCTCCCATTTCGCTCACGTTTCTGTCCCCTCTGCAGCTGTCTGCGGGCTATCCGGATGCTGCAGAAGAACGGACATATTCCCAGTGACCCCAGCTTGTTTAAGTCTTATGCAATGTATGGCCATTTCGTGGATGTGAGGGTAGCTGCGTTGGAGGCGGTGGTGGACTATACTAGAGGTGCCTCATTTTATCCACAATTCTAATTAAAAATTAATTGTCTAATTAAACAATTGTTTTGTTCAACTTACATCATTTTAAAATTCAACAGCTCAAGCACATGAGACAAATTGGACTGAAATATATATCTTTGTTGCGCTGTGTATAGAAGAAATGTTAACTTCTAACTTAGTTGACAACTTGAAGTTATTACTGCAGCTCTGAACATTATGTCACTATTGACGATCGCTTACGTAGCTTACTTAATGTTTATGATCACACTTACCCTGCAGTTGTAAACACAACACATTTCCTTAGTCAGCAGGATGACATGACCACACACCACTCTCCTTTTCATCAGCAGGGCGTTAAATCCTAGAGCAAGCGAATGCTTTTGGGCCTCTAAGGCAAATCTAAGGAACTGTAAAGTTTTATGCGAGTCCTTAAAACTGTGTTCACTTTATAGAGCCATTGACAAATTGCCAATTACGTTTTATGTGGAAAATGGGACTGAAAAGCCAAACATGTTGCTTGGATAGAGGTAGACAGAGTTCCTTAGTGAGAGCAGCACATCTTTGACATACTTTGCTGAGAGGCTTGTTCCTTCCTTTAAAAAAAAAACCCCAACACTTGTTAATCAGACTCTGTCAGACTTCGCAGTGGGCTGGCACTGAATAAGGTGTGTGTTTGTTTTACTTGCTGTTTATTGATAGTTGACAGGAGCGCAGACGAGTTCCAGTGGTTGTTGGACATGGTCCAGAATGACCCGGTGCACTATGTCAGGTCAGCATTGTTACTGTTTGTCTCTCCTTTTTTGCTCCCTAAAAACAGTATATCTGTATTTTCATTTGCCTCAGTATTGAGTGTTCCATTATTAATGTTTACTTTGGGAGAGTAATTAACAGTGTTTAGTAGTAATGCTCAAATAGTTGAATTAGAAATAAATAATTTTAGTAGAAATTGCTCCAAGCAGCTTCCTTTGGGCTCAATAAAGTTTTCTGATTCTGATTCTGATAATGCTGTATAGTTATTTGAGCCACTCACACACTGTAAATCATGTGGTGTGTGGGGAGTTTTGTATATTTTTTTCTTCACTTTTTTCTTTATTATTTTCCCCAGACATAAGATTCTTAGTATGCTGGCCAAGAATCCACCTTTCACCAAATCTGCAGAATCCTCTTTATGCAATGAAGCTCTAGTGGACCAATTATGGAAGCTGATGAATTCAGGTAGGTCTGCTGTACAGCCCACTGGGAAATGTAGTCCTAATCATGCTGTTGTAGTTATCATATGAACCATAAGAGCTCTTATGATGTTTGGCAGACATTGAATAGGTGTTGTGTATTCAGGCTCCGTCAGTCCCACAAGCTTTGGCATTTGTTGAAACTTCTTGCAATTATCCAGGGAACATATTGATCTCTGTTGCAAGCCTCAGCACAGTTTGCCTTTTGGAGATTTTCCAGCATGTAACTCTATGGGGAGTCTTATTTCCACATGCTACAAACCAGTCATCACCCCAGATTTCAGTCATCTAGGAGTGTATATGTATGCAAGTCTCCACCAGAAGGCTTCAAGACACCCTGGGACATGGAAAATCTCGTAAAAAATGATCCTTCGTTCTGATTTAATAAAAAACATGCAGAGCTTTATAACCTGCTGTCGAAGACTGGACGCACTTCTTACAAATTCAAATCTGTTCTTTCACAATGTCTGGCACTGTTTTAAAGATATCTGTTCTTATTATAATAGGCTTTATTGTGTAAGAACTTGCTTCTGTACTTTGAGGTTTTGCAGCCACTCTTGGCAGATGGAACCAGGCTTATGTGCCAGGACGATGAAATCAGTGTTTGGTTGAAAGTCTAAAGATTTTTTAGTTTTCACCAGTATTTTCTAGTACTTCATATTTTTGTTTACCTTTACTTGGTCAGTCATTCAGCTCCAGTTACTCGTGCAGTATTGGTAACGTTCCCTAATTTGATAAGTATTTTTAGATTTCTCCAGAGGATGGACAACTTTCGCAATGACAGCCCTGTTAGTTCAGTTGTCTGGAAAACTAGACTAACTGTGCACATGTTTTTATATTTTCGTCTTTCCCAGGCACATCTCATGACTGGCGCCTGCGCTGTGATGCGGTAAACCTGTACCACACACTGTTTGGACTGACCAGGCCCTCGTGCCTGCCTCTTCCTGAGCTGGGCTTGGTGCTTAACCTGAAGGAGAAAAAGGCTGTTCTCAACCCCACAATCAAACCTGAGCAGGGCTCTGGAGGTCCAGAACTACCGCCTGCCATGGTCTTTGCAAGCAGTGTAAGCTCACAAGGGACAGTGGAGAAACTTTTTTATTCACATTTTCTTCAGAGGTTTTGTAGCATGAAGTTTAAAAACTCAAAATTCACATTAGTGTAAAGAGACCAAATTGTAGCCCTATCATTTAAATATAGCTTTTAATGACTTTAAAAGACTTTTGGCCCCTTCTGCAAACTACACTGGACAGGACTTACCGGAAACATGTGGATAAATCAGTAAGTAAACTATCCAAAACAATGATGAAGTGGAAAGCTGTTGATCCCGTTAAGGTCCTCCACTGTAACAAGAATCCACACGCAAAAGGCTACAGTCACAAATGAGTTGCAACCATATGGATATATATGGATATATATAATTGCGGTTGGAACAAAACCTTGTATCTCCGTTTTTGTCTTTTGTTTAACCTAATATGAGAATGGGAGCTTGAAGTTTCTGTTGGATTTAATAGTCCATCTAATTAAATTCTGTAAATTCTGGAAAAGACTAATGATTAGTTTGAGATTGTGTCAGTTTTCAAAGTAGTGTACACCTTTAGGTGCTAGGTACTAGACTACCTCTAAATTACCTCTAGATCATAAAGGGTGTAATGAGTATTTTTCATCTGAAGGCATGTCTTTCCTGTATGCTGTATGGACTATATACTGATACAACAGTGAAACAACTTCATAATTTTTAGGAAGAGCATGTTGTCATGGAGTCAGCTTTGAGCGGAGTGGCTCTAGCCCCACAGAGTCTGAAGAGAAAGGCAGATACTCCACTGGGTTCGCCCCCTGAACCTGGGCAAGTAATGCAGGAAGAGCCTATGATCAAAGTAACTGGCAAAAGTAGAGTGAGTATCACACTTATTTAAAGGGCCTATGTCATGTCTGTAATCATGTACAACATGTCCAAGAACAATAATATCCAGTAGTAATAATAATGTGCTGCCTCTCATTTTATTTTCCACTTGTAGATTTAAAACTTAATGCTTAGATTAATATCATTTGTGTTTTATTTTTCAGTTTCCAACACAAGAGGAGGAAGATATTGATATGGACACGGTTCATGACAGTCAGGCCTTTATCTACCACCAGCTCAACATGCTGGACAGGCCTTCCACACCAGGCAAGTCTGGAATCAATAAATACAAAATTACATTTGTTAATGTATGGAAAAGCTCAACGACCACCTTAGACTGAGAGCAGACCCCCCTGGACCACACCAGTTACTTCAGCTGCACTTAGCATCCAGAATTCGAAGTCGTATTAAAGTCCATCATTGACTTTTGTGTTCATTTTGAGATGCAGCTGTGAATACTAATTAGTAGTGATGCACAGGTTGATCCATAATCTGTGGTTTGAGCTGGTTCCTGTCAGATTACTACAGGATTTTTTTAGGGAGATGGGGCAGTTCTGACTAAGGTATAAATAACTAACAGAAACATTGCGAGTCAGGTTCGGGCATTGATTATCTAATATTCTTGCCATTTGGCATTACTGGGTTGGCTCTTATAATGGGTTGGGTGGGTGTGGATCATTAAAACCCTGTTAAAGTAATCACAAAAATATCAAATCTGTGTTTCTGAGACCAATTAGGAGATCATAGTTTAGATCATAGTAGATCCTGGATCAACGCTAAATGGATTTTCAACTCAGATTGGGTATACAGGGTGTGTCAACATATTGACAACAAGCTAACATGCTTGTCTTATAATTCCTTATTAAGCCTCTGTGTGGCTTTACAAACTCTCTTTAAACATCACGGAAAATAATGATAATGATAAAAGATGAAGACATTACATTTCTGTCAAACCAATATAAATATATTTATGATATATTTAGGCACTCCTAACATCAATTCACACCGTAAACCTCTTTTTTTTTAAAATTTCTTTCTGTAGGTAGAGAACCTCCCACAATGGAGCAGACCATCATGTCCATGCCGGCCACGCCGGTGCCCTTGTTCAGCAAGGAGAGCTCTTTGTCCTCCAAGCATGGTGGAGAGCACCACCACCACCATCACCACCACCATCACCACGAGCACAAGAAGAAGAAAAAGAAGCACAAGCATAAACACAAGCACAAGCACAAGCATGACAACAAAGACAAAGAGAAGGAGCGTGACTCCCACACCTTCAGCAACAGTCCCGCCAGCGGACGCTCCCTGCGCTCCCCCTCTTTGTCTGACTGAACAGATGGGCTACTCTAAATTTGTTACATTTGTTATAATGGAAAGTCATGAGTGCTTCTTCACTGAGAGCTATTTTAGATCCAGGTAACCGTCAGTTTTCTTCTCCTTATGACCACCCTCTACATTTCAGTCAGTGTGAGAAACAGTGACATTATTAGACATATTGAATAATCACTGACCCACTTCTCACACAGTTATACTTTCATCTCAGCATTACACCTTCCTTGTTTCTTGTGAAAAAAAACCCTCAGTGTCAAAACTGACCACACAGGCTCTCCAGATGCTCATAACCACAGGCCAACACACAGGCACACACCTCTCACCACAAGGACCACTGAGACTGCCGAACTCGATAAATGAGAGCATTCTGTTGACTGCTTTTTTAAGGAAACCTTTTACTCTGCAGACGTTTCGGCCCTGGTAGTGTTTCATAGCTACTGGAAATTTTGGAGAGCTGATAGAAACCTACAGACATACTTAGGGCAGCAAAACTAACATTCGTTTAGACTTGAGGTCACATCAGGACGTTTAACATGGTCCTTGTGAGATGGGTTCAAACTGGATTATTGCAGTGTACTCTTTAAAAGCCATACATTATTTCTACTCTGTTCCATGCTGACACTCTCTCCAAACATGATATAAATGGGTTTCTTTTGTTTTTTGTTTTTTTTTACTTATAAGGGTTTTCTGTAATAATTTAACTGTTTTTCCTTAAAAACTGTTTTTTTTGTCTTGTCATTCAAATTTGTTATGTCATATTTTTATATCTGTTATTTTCCCAATAAATGTTTCAATAAAGTACAGGTTAGTAAAAATATCTGGTGTTAATGTTCTATTTCGCTATTTTGTGCGGGGGAGAGACATGAATATACATTTTTGTGCTGTAGTCAGTGTTGTAAGATGATTACTCTCCCATGAAGACCACCCATTCGAACACTTCTATGAAAACTGAGCCTGATGCTGGGTTTTTTCATAAAATTCTGCTGATTTAGCTAAAAACATGATTTTACATAAAGAAGCTGATGATGTTCTGGTAAGAAGATAATAGTGGGGATGACTGCAGACCTCGAGCAACGGTTTTGGAACAAACCACCTGCGAAACCACTTGTGCATGATGTGCTTAATGCATTTCTAAGACACTTCTAGGGGAAAAAATCAGACTAAAGCCTAATTCTCTAATGTCACCTAAATTTCTCTTTTAATGTTCCTTGGCACATTGACATGACTTTTGGAAAGCTGCAAATTAAAAACAAATGCTTTACAAAAGCCTTCATACCAAAACGGTCCCTTAGTATTGGAGCCCCCCAAGGATGTGTCCTCTCACCACTATTCTCCCTGCACCAATGACTGCCCCTCCAAAAACTCCGCTGTTAAACTTCTGAAGTTTGCAGACGACCCCACCATCATTGGACTCATTCAGGATGGTGATGAGTCTGCATACCGGCAGGAAGTCGAGCAGCTGGTACTCTGGTGCAGTCGACACAACTTGGAGCTGAACAAGCTCAAGACTAGAGATGATGGTGGACTTTAGGAGACATCCCTCAACACTGCTCCCCCTCTCCATATCAGACAGCCTGGTGTCTACTCTGGACACCTTCAGGTTCCTGGGTACCACCATCTTCCAAGACCTGAAGTGGGAGACCAACATCTTCTCCATCCTCAAAAAGACCCAGCAGAGGATGAACTTCCTGAGACAACTGGGGAAGTACAGTCTTCCACAGGAGCTGCTGATCCAGTTCTACACTGCAGTCATCGAGTCTGTCTTGTGCTCCTCCATCACAGTCTGGTACGGAGCAGCCACTAAACAGGACAGGAACAGACTGCAGCGGATTGCACGGGCAGCAGAAAAGATCATTGGTGCCCCCCTGCCCTCCATCCAGGACCTGTACCTCTCAAGAACCAGGAAACGGGCAGGAAAAATCATCACAGACTCCTCACACCCTGGACACAGACTTTTTGACCTGCTGCCCTCTGGAAGACGGTATAGAAGCTTGCAGACCAGGACCACCCGACACAGGAACAGTTTCTGTCCCCTCGCCATCTCCCTCCTAAACTGTTGAACTGTCACACTGCTTCACACTATAAGACTGCAACTGCACTTTATGTACACTGTTGTATTCATTTCCATAGTCCTGTAAGACAAGATTTAGGTTGTTTATTATACTGTATTGTTGATTTATACACTTTGTGTATGTGCGTGTGTGTATGTGTATGCATATATATGTATATATGTGTGTGTATGTATGTATATATATACACACACACACACACACATTTTCATACATATCTTTAGATTAATAGTATAAACATATGTTCAAATAATATTATTTACATTAGTTAGCACTTATCTTTATATTTATAAATATAAATCCATATTTTACGTAGATTGTATATTATTGTTTTTTATATTGCTCAGTATATTGTTCATTGTGTTGTTTATACATTGTTGTGTTTTATACTGTTGTGCTTGAGAGACACCATCGACCGGAACCAAATTTCTTGTATGTGTTGGCCAATAAAACACGATTCTTATTCTGATTCTGATATTCGTACTGTTTTATTTATTAATATTTTTTTTAGTCCAGAATGACTCAGAGCAGATAAAAAATGACTCCATGAAGTTATCAGCACTAACATTAATATTTACAAGGTCTTATATTTTAAACGTTACTATTATATCATGAGGCAGATTATTTGTCCAAAAAATGACAAAAAAGTCCTATTATCTTGTTGTTACTAAAATACTGAAGTTATTGAGTAAGTACCTTTTGCTGTCCAGTTTGAGATTGTAATTTTAAATATTCGTATAAAATGTTATTCCAACCGTTTGAACAGTAGTGTAATGTGTGTGTGTGTTATGGCCGGTCTTATATATATATATATTATTTTGCCAATAAAATCTGCCAATATTAATAAATGTATAATTTATAATAGTTTATCATTTCTTTCCCCAATAGTGTCTTTTGACATAAGACAACCAGACTGTGCTTCAAGTTTGCAACTAGTTTGGTTTACAATGATCCTCTCTATATATATATTAAAAAAAAACTTTACAAGAGAAGAAAATGATTTTATTCTATGTCATTTTGGGCCATTTTCTGGTCTATTAATTATTGAACAAAAATTGAAGAGAAACAACCTGCCATTTTCAAATTCTGTTACATTTCTGTAATCAGTGTCATGAACAGGTTTAGCTCCCATTTCTCTGCTGGTCGGGACAGGACTTGGATTTTTATGAAGACCGGATTGCCCACAGGCTTTCAATTAGTCCTGCAGCTGGTAACAGCAAGACCAGAGACAATATCACTGCACAGGAAATGACTTCCAGCTTTTTTTTTTTTAAAGCCTCTTTCAAGGACTGGGCCGATAAGCCCCATCTCTCACTCGATCTTTCATCTGACTTCTTCTCGCTTCACGGCTTGCCTAATTGGATGTGGGAGGATCAGTTAAAAAAACCAAGTGATTTCCCTCAAACTGTCACCACGGCACTCTCTACAGACAGAGATGTTCTAATCTCATTGTGCCATTACAAGAATCAATGGACCTCAACGACAAAACTTTTACAGCGACAAAATTCACCATATTTTGAAAGACGTTATAGTGCCTGTATCTCCAGAGGACATATTTCAGATCTGACACAAGGATTGATACTCACTACTAATTCTAGCACTATTCTACTATGATTAATAATAATAATAATAATAATAATAATAATAACAATAATAATAATAATAATAACAATAATAATAATAAAGATACTGCTATTTTGACAATCCAGTAATCAAGTTTAATCAAGATCTATAATTCCGTTCAGAGATGTTTTCACATCTAACACCATCGTGGGTGTGTGGGATGTGTCTCAGATGACTCAGAAAGTGTTTTCTCTCTTGTGGAAGAAACAGGACATTTGTTCTCTTCCTAACATTTGGTGTGTTGAAACGGAGTGAGAAAAAAAAAGAAAACAAACAAACAACCCTGCCCCAAAACAGAGAGCATGCTTAGAGCACGTTCACTGTACATTTTTATCTGAAACAGAACTTGGCGAAGTGCCTAAAATCCTTTTTAGTCAAGTGGCTGTTTAAAATAATGATTCCAGCATTTCACAGCAAGTTCTGATACGCATTGCATAACCGTGCTCCACAGTCGGAGACCTATCAGTCTATTACCTCAGCCTACACTGAGGAATAATCATCTCCAAGCATCCTTATGTACTACATGACTCAGCGATGATGCCCAGAGCCTGAGGTAAGAAATCTGATTTAAATGGCACTTCACTGGTGAAGTGATCTTTGAGCGGCTCTGTCCTGATAAGACACAAGGCCATGCAGACTGAGGTCTCCATATAATCACAAAGAGAGACTGAAAAAATACTTGACTTGGTCTAAGGTGATTTGCGCTTCTACACCTCACTTACTCTCAGAACAACGCTAACACACACTAATATAAGTATTGGGACAGGCCTCTTATTTCCGATGAAGGACAATATTAATGCTTCAGTATACCAATACATTCTGGACAACAACATGCTTCCAACTTGGAAGAACCTATTTCTAATCAAGCATGACTGTGTCCCAGTGCACAAAGCAAGTTTCATAAAGACACAGTTGGATGAGTTCGGTGTGGAAGAACTTGACTGGCCTGCACAGAGCCCTGACCTGAGCCAAGTCTTCTAGTCCACCATCAGTGCCTGACCTCATAAATGCTCTACAGGATGATCTGGCACAAATTCCCACAGAAACAAAAATCCCCAAATCTTGTGTTAAGTCTTCCAAGAAGAGTGGAAGCTGTTACAGCTGCAAAGGGGGGAACAACTCCACGATAAAGTCTATGTATCTGAATGCAACGTCATTAAAGTCCCTGTTCAAGTAATGGTCAGGTGTCAATACTTTTGTCCGTATAGTATTAGCTTCATCATAGTACCTGAATAACGTATCTGAGTGATCATACTGCTACATATCACACTTGCTGTATGCTATATATTTAAAATCAGAAATATATAGACTAAAATAATTGAAATTTGACCAACTGTCATGATTCATCCAAACACCTCAGAAACGTTGGAACTGAGAGTGGTCAGATCACTTATAACACACAATAATAAAAAATGCTGGAGCGTTCATTTGCATATCGCAACCTTCTGCAGTGTCAATACTGCAAAGGTCAGTGTACAATAATGATCAAAGTCAACATGAACAGGAATCATGACAATAGAAACTGAGGTATTGGGCTGGACCTGATTTAGAAAAGGTTCAGTGATATAAGGGTGGTGGGATAGAAAGCTAAAACGTGAGATTATGATTAAGGTTGTTAATTTTTCTGCTGTTTCGCCGTGACAACCAAATTCCCAAAGATATTTAGAGGTGTACAAATGTCTTAATTTTGACGGATAATTATACTTTAAAAAGGATACAACCTGGATGCACTGTGGTTAATATGGCTAACAATAGACTAACAAGGTAAAAAAATACACTTTTATGCCAGGTTGATTGAAAAGATAGAGATAGAAAAGTCATAAATGCACTTTGAAGATATTTATACATAGCAGCTCTAATTAATGCAGTCATTGAATAACATGTTTTAAAGAAAACATATTTTACTACGTCCTGTGCTCTTTAAAGGACAACTGAGAGAAGAGTAAAATTACAGTTTAATTCAAGAGATTATGGGTTCGAATCCTACCTCCAGCACACCACCACTGGGTTCCTGAACAAGACCCTTAACCCCAAGTTGCTCCAGGGAGACTGTCCCCTGTAGCTAGGGAATAGAAGTCGCTTAGGATAAAAGCGTTTGCTAAATGCCGTAAATGTAAATGTAAATGTATGATTGTGTTTTTTTTGGCTTGACATTTCTTCCTCTGTGTAGAACAACGAATTTTCTGGGTGCTGATTTTGGATGTTAGTGATAATTGCTAAGAATGGCTGTCTCTGTAGAGGGGGGCACAGGGCACAGTTTTGTGTAGTGGAGAAAAGCTGCAAAAGAGCTGTACTACACAGCACCAGACCACACATTTTCAACCTTTCTTCATGCCAAAAGAAAAGATCACAAGCATGTGTCTAGTCTTGCAGGGCCATATGGGATCTTGTAACGAAAATAAACGTCTGCAAACATCTTGTTAAACCTTTGGTACTGGATTGCCGACAAATCCGCCTCTTACGCCACCCCAAAACCTGCCCCAAAACTCCTGCTCTTTCTTGCTCCTTATTATTCAGAGTATTATAAATACAAGCAGAACGCTGATAGCTTACACAACAGTTTTTTTCTACGTAAGTGGAACAAGGTGGTACTTTCAGCCAGCCAAGCATTACATACCAATGCTTAATGCAGAAAATCATTTTGTATTTGTGCGTAAGTGTAAAGTGCCCACTAGTCACACCTGAACACACCGTAGCATAGCAAAGCACAGGACACTGTTTGAACAGTGGAAAATTGTTCTCAGTATTTAACCCATTCGCCCAAATGAAATAGAGGGCAGCCACCAACGCAGTCTCCGGGGAGCAGTGTGTAGGGACGGTGCCTTGCTCAAGGACACCTCAGTGGTGCCTTTGGCCGTCCTGGGATTCGAACCCACAACCTTCCGACCACAGGGGCAACTCTCTAACCACCAGGACACCAGCTGCCCCACCAGACCAACAATTAGCCTTCGTTTACACAACAGCCCCCTCGTTTCTGCTAGCTAGGTAACAGGGACCTGCCCGTTACATTAGCATCAAGCCAATGTGGTCATTTTTTGTATTTTTATCAAGACTTTTGATCAAATGCATTTCAGTAACATATTCTTTGCTTTGAACATTACACTATTAATTTGAACATCCTGTAGAATAACATGCCTTATACAAAAGTACAGTATATGTGTGCTGCCAAAGTAAAAGTAGTTTTGTTCCCTAGGTGCACTTTTAGATTAGTAACTCAGTGAACCATGGGAATATAAAGGAATGTAAAGAGGTAAAGAAACTCAGACAACAGAGCTTGGTGCAAAAGCATGGTTATGGGGAGGATTGGGCTGTACCTGGGACAGGAGCAGTTGACCCACTCGTGGGCCGACTTTAGGGGTGATGCACCTTTTCCTGAAAGGGAGGGCACTTTAGGCAGCATGACTGGAAGATCCTCCACAGGAACCGCCACAGGTCCACATGACTCGCAATGCACTACAGGAATAGGGGTACCCCAGTACCGCTGCCTCGAGATCAACCAGTCCCTCAGCTTTGGACTGGTGAGGTGGCCACCCACATTCCTTTCCTGGGCTTTCTGTGTAATGGAGCTGAAGGCCTCTTCTCGCGTCTGACCTGTGAACTACAGAGCACATATGAAGAGTTTAGCGTTTCATCTGAGAAAGTATCTTCTCAGGGATTCTTTCTCCACGGCTGACAGACAAGGCAGGAGGGCTACAGTGGGTTTTAGGGTTCTTCATGTGCTCATCAAGACAACCTCACACATGTGTCATCAGCCAGGACAGGCTGAATACTCCTCTACTGCATGCGCAATGTGCCATAAAACCCTGTCAGTGGGACACATCAAAACAAGAAAGCTCCTAAACTCATCAATGTCAAGCGCACCACTCTATTACATGCCCGTGACCAAGCGACTGGACTGTAGAGAGGGCTAATCATGTGTCATCATCATGTTATTGTTTTATGGTTATCTTCAGGAATTAAAAAATACTGGATTAGACTAGTTGCAGTCATATGAGTAAGTATGGGCACCTCTGGCCCCTTGTGTTGATTTTCTTAGTGAGAATAAGAACATCCTCGACAAAGAACACGTTTAATCAATTGAAAATATTATACTTGTGTGTTCAACAAAACATTATATAGATACATATGTGACCATATATAAACACTTTACATGCAGTAACAGCAATTAGTATATAGTAACTGTATAAACCAGGGGTGCCAAACCATAAACCTTTCATAAAAACTCCAGCATCCCTTCTGTGTCTATGATCCACTGTGTACAGAATTAATATGACACTAGCATGTCACTGTCGCTGCTCTGCTGAGAGTGATCCACCACACAAACCCCTTTTACATATATATATACATACACACACACACACACACACACATACGACACACGCACACACACGCGCACACACACGCGCGCACACACACGCGCGCACACACACGCGCGCACACACACGCGCGCACACACACGCGCGCACCCACACACGCGCACCCACACACGCGCACACACACACGCGCACACACACAGTACCTTGCAAAAGTCTTAGGCACCTGGGAAAATTATACTTAAAACCTGTTTACTACTGGACAGTAGTGTTAAGTTAGTGTTA
>JBBJLS010000006.1:24589146-24629520 GCA_037577275.1 Bryconaethiops microstoma
CATTAAAAGTTTTTAGATAAAATGTTTTTATGTAAAATATTTTTATGTAAAATGAGAAATTCTGGATATCCATTTTTATTATGTTTACAGATTTCTTAGTCATTCAGTTCTACATATCATTCTGAACATTCTCCATTTTTCACAGTTTCCTAGCAGTAGAAGCTGAAATTTGAAGAAAACAGGGTTGTTCCTATGATCAAAAACACAGTGAAGTATGGCGGTGGGAGCATCATGACTACTCCTCTGCACCTGCTACTGGGGCATAAAATATGAATGGGGCAATGTACTGAAATGTACTGAATGTACTGAAATGTACTGAAAGATATTAGAAGAGAATTCAATCTCACTGATCAAGAAAGGGGAGAAGATGATTGTTCGATAACATACTGACAAAATAACCCAGGAAGGTCTCCTGCCTGGAATTCCATTGAAAATGTTCACCAAAGAACCATTGTGACCTGGGGAACTGAAGATGGTTTGCCAAGAGGAACAGAACAAAAGTGAACAGTAATGCTACAAAATGTTTTTTGTTCATATTTATAAGTACACAGTCTAAGGTTTATTGTGTAAGTGTGAAGTGAATATACCGTATGCACTGGAAGTTTATGAAATATCAAAAACACAAGAGTAACAATAGAACTCCTTTTCACACATTTTGAAAGTTCTAAACTGGCCCAAAATGAAACCAATACTTCCATCCAACAGTACTAGAACATTTCCAGTTCCTAAAGCTTCAGCTTTCAAGGCTGTCTGGAGTATCTGCAATGCAGGCTTTTATGCATTATTCAGTGGGAAAATTAAATCATTGCTCAGAACACAAACAACTTGTCAGCATTCAATATCAATTTTGGTGAATTTTCAGTTATTTTTGTCAGCTAGCTTTCTCATCTAAATGTAATCTTAAAGGGTATTGTTACTGGAGCTTTTACAGTAAGCATTTGCTGTAAAAAAAAGCCAAAACATCAGTTTATGAGACTACTCTGAATCTGAAGGTACAGATCAGAGTAGGTGCACAAAATAAAAGTACCACTACACATAAGAGCAGCACCACCACACAGACAGACATATTTTTCTAATGTACTGAGATTGGTGCAAGCCTTTCCACATCACATGAGAGGACTACCAAGGTGAAAGATAGCACCTTGCCACGCTGTGTAGTGCATCATTTAAATGTTTGAGCTAGGTCACATTATCTCACCCTGGAATACTGGGAAAGGAGCCAGCTGTTCTAAGGTGGTCCCCACTACTCAGGCCCGAACAGGGAGGGACACAGCCTTATGTCTCTTTCCCAGCAGAGAGCATTCCTCCAGCAGGGAGGGAACCATAACTAGCTGTCCGTGGGAGATGATTTAGCGGAAAGCATCCTGACCAGAATTAGCTCTGTCCACAGAAATAGAAGCCATTTTATTAACAACAAAAAGCATAGACCCAGAAGGTTAAACATGAATCAAAGTGTTTCTGCTTACTGCCTGAGTGTCGGAGAATTGCCCAAACACAGTCATGGAAAGAGGTGGCGTAGTCAGGACAGTTTTTGGGGTGATGCATAGCTGGGATTCTGAAGAACGTGGCAGTTATTGTGTAAGGAACCAAAGAGACAGAGGAGGGCAGTGCGGACCATCGTAGGGTAAGTTGGCTCCACTTCATATCTCTCTGTCTTTTTCTGTCATCTTACACTCTTTTAAAAAGTCACCTTTTTAGTGTTGCTGTTGAAGAACCACTTTTGGTTCCAATGTTCTTTAGAGAACTATTTTTGTAAATGAGTTGCGCAAACTTGAAGAACATTTTTAAAGTTTAAAGAATCTCCACATCTCCATTTTTCCTAGAATAGGACGTCAAGAGCATTTAGGGACCTTTATTTGTGTAAATTAGTTTTGGGAGTGGCTGCTGTAGGAGCCACAAAATCTTCAGTCTCAAAAAGTGATTGCTTGAAAGATACCAATAGAATGTACTATATTTCTGTATAAATATGATCAAAAATATTATCTAAAACATCATCAGAAGTTCTTAAAGTAGATAAAAAGAACCCAGTTAAACAAATAAAAATATTAGACTGAAGGAAATTATCCAATTACATATCTGTGAATGGCGAAAGTATATAAACCTTTGCTTTCAGTATTAGGTGTGACATCCTTGTGCAGAAATAACAGCAATTAAACATTTCCAGTAACTGTTGATCAGTACTGCACTTTTGGCTTGAAGATATTTTAGCTCTGAGATGCTGATGGGTTTTCTCTGATTAACTGCTCATGGCGTTTCTTCCTTTGCATTTCTACTGGGTTAAGGTCAGTAGCCATTCCAAAACAATAACTTTATTCTTCTTTAACCATTCTGTGTGTGCTTCGGATCATCGTCTCATTGTATGACTGGTTCACAGATAGATATCCTGACATTTTCATTTAGAATTTGCTGATCAGAATTCATTGTGCCATCAGTGAGGCCCAAACCTTGGCACTACCACCATCATGTTTCACAGATGGGATAAAGTGTCACGGGACTACTGGAGAGGAAGGAGTCGAGTGAGACACAGGCGCAAACGGACATCTTGATATAGTTGGGTTTATTCACAACAGTAAATAAAGAACAGAAATGGGCTCGAGGGCCAGAGTTTAACTAAGGAGTATTTACAGAGTTGAGAAGAGTCCAGAGCCGTTAATGCATCCATAAGTTGACATTACCCAGTGACCCACATATATATTCCCCGTTCACCAATGAGAGACAGGAGAACGTGATTACAGTTTATCAAGTTCAGCTGTTCTCCTCTGGTGTTCGGGTGCGACCCTCGTTGGTCGCTGGGTGGAGAAGCATGTCCAGTCCCGGTCTGTGGCATCCCCTGGTGGTTGCGACTTGGGACCATGACAGGTGTTCCTTAGAAAAAAAACCAAAGGAATATTAATACTGTAAAAAAATACCAAGATTTTCTTGTTTGGAAGAAGTTATTAGCCAAAACAGTTCCACCAACAGTATACCCAATTAAAGTTAGTGAAGGACAGATTATCTGAAGCAAGCCTTTATTTGTTCTTTATTTGGATTTATTCCTATGTTTTTTTTTCAAACAAATAACATGCTTGCTTAGGAGATGAATGGCCTTATGTGTAATGGTAAAGAGGTCCTAAGGCTTCTGCACTGTGCTTTACAGGGTTATTTGAAAAAAGATGTATGGATATTTGAAAAAAGGTGTATTAATATTTCAGTGTGGACCAGGCTGTCTCTTTCTGTCATGTTTACACTGTGTTTGCAGTGTAAAAAGGCTGACCAGCACTTCAAGCCTTACTTGAAGCAGCACCTTCCCAAACGCCTCCACTACGCCAACAACCGCCGCATAGAAGAGATCCACTTGATGGTGGAAAGAAAGTGGCACGTAGCAAGGTAACATAATAGACTTATAATTAACATGTTTAATTAATATGCTGGAGATGCTGCTTTAATGGAGCAGTTGTGGTGGTGGCCTAGTGGGTAGGGTACTTGCCTCTGGACCAAGAGGTCATGGATTTGAATCCCACCAGTGTACCACCACTGGGTTCTAAGCAAGACCCTTAACCCCAAGTTGCTCCAGGGAGACTGTCCCTTGTAGTTAGGGAATGGAAGTTGCTCTGGATAAATGTGTCTGTTACATGCCGTAAATGTAGGTCAAATGTGTGATTCGGAATTTATCACACAATTATTTTCATTTGTATTTGTAATAAAAAGTGATGCATTCTAATGCTAGGCTACACAGCAAGTAAAAATTCATTCTTCTTTTTTAGAAGAATTACATTGTGTAGTTTAGCATATTATGCAAAGCATGATAATTTTTGTTCACTCATATGACCTATTGCCAGGCTCTCGAAGGTTTCTTCTAGTTAGTCAGCAAGTTCTAACAAGTTTGAAAAGCAGCGCTCTTTATATGCACCAGGGATATAAAGTTATTTTTTTTATATTATTTGCACTATTCTACTGTTCGGTTCTTTTACATTTTTATTGTATATCTTTATTCCTCTTGTTCCCTTTGCTGCATTGAGCATGTTTACGACAAAAGAATTTCCCTCGGGATGAATAAAGTTCTTTCTTATCAGATCTTATCTTAAACCTTCATTAGCAGTTTTCACTTCTACAGATGTTCCTAACCATGTTCTCCACGGTGTCCCCTAATAAGCCAATTCATACCGGCCCACTGTGGAAAGCTATGACTCCTAAAGTAAACCCATGAGGTCATGCCCAGAGCTAATGGCAACATTCACACACACACACACACACACACACACTCCATAAAGAAGATGTAGGCGAAGACAGATAGGCAGCTCCCTGTGGCGGGGTAGGGAAGCCCTCTGCAGTTTGCCTTGGCATGCAACAAGACTTGAATGAAAGGATTCTTTTGGGGCTACCAGTGGAGATCAGACTTGTCTAATCGGTGGCACCAGAGCTCTGAAGCCACTGCTTCTTAACAGGGCAGAGTTACTCAATCCTGTAGGCAGTAGCATAAAGCAGACTTTTAAATGATCTGCTTGGCTGAAATGAGGTACAACAAAATGTTTCTGTGTCCTGAGGAGTCCTGCTGTTATGATATTTACACTACAATAAACCCCTGCTAATTCGCGGCTTCAGTTTTTACCTTAGAACCAAGCGAATAATTGCACTACATTTTCTTGAAGGGTAATGTATTAAGGTGAGTTTTTAAATGAAATTAAAATGTTTTGGGAGCTTATTTGGGGGAATATTTAGGGTTTACACTATAAAAATAGGCATTTTTTCACAATTTGTAGGTGTTCTCGGAACATAACCGCCACGAATGTTGGGGGTTTACTATACATGCTTGCAACGCTAGATGCGCTACAGGAATCACTGCATTTCCAGTAGTATTAAATCAGCAATGACCACAGCTTGGCTTTTTAAGCTTTTTTCACTTGTTTGATATTTTTTACTGATTTAAACATCCCAGTTGACATTTAGTAAATTAAGTCTTACTGCCTGTAGATTTTGTTTGTTTGTTTACAATCGAAAAGATTATTTAGTAGTTAAAGCTTCAATAACCTGGTTACCTCTGTCTGGCACAGAAAGGTTCCTGAGAGCAAGAGGCATCCAGGCAAATGTGGCTTCATGGGCGACCACGGATATGATAACAAGATCACCAGCATGCAGGTATGCACGAGGCCGCAGGTGTTTTGGGATTTAGCACTTGGCCGTGGGGTGTTTCTTAATCATTAGGTTCTCTTTTGCAGACTGTTTTCCTTGGATATGGACCAATGTTTAAATTCAAGACAAAGATACCACCATTTGAAAACATTGAGCTGTACAATGTTATGTGTGGTATGATTATTTTTATTTTATTACTGTTTTTTCTTCCCTTAATATTAGAGTTTTTACTATTAGAATAATTCTGTCTTCTCTTATTAGCATCACCAGAATGCCAATAAACACAATAAACAGTTAAAATTAATATTGTTACTAATTTATTGGTTATTATCAATAATAATGTTGCATAACATTGTGCATAATTGCATAATTAACTTATATCATTCCATCGCAGACCTCCTCGGCTTGAAGCCGGCCCCTAACAATGGAACTCACGGTAGCCTGAACCACGTGTTGAAAAATCCTGTCCACAAACCTAGCATGCCAGAAGAAGTGTCAAAGCCAACTGTGTCCGGACCCATCACAGCAGTAACTGATGACCTGGGGTGCACTTGTGATGAAAAGGTCAGTAGTAGAGCATGTTCATTTTGAAGCCCTTGTGAAAAGCAAAACTGTTATGTAGGGTAACTCACTTTTGTAGATGTTCAGAGTTCCAATAACCAAACACTGGGCCAGATATATTTGAATAAGATCACTTTGATATTATGCATCACTATTATTTCAGTAGCACTAGGTTAAATGGGGGACTGCATCAAATGGTATGGTACGGTAGTCAAATGCTTTAATACATAACCCAGACAAATAGTTACCATTAACCTTATTGGTAGACTGTAGCAACTGGACAAAGGTTATGACGTCTGACTGCTAATTTAGTCACACGATATCTATAAGTCAGATAAACATTAACTCCCAATGCCCACCTAATGTTAACATCTTGCTACTCTTGGCTTTTCTGGCATTAGCTTTTCCTTCATAGCAGGATTGCCAGCTAGAACTTCACTTGCCATTTTTATTTGTAGGTTTTAAACAAACCACTGGATTTGAATGATACTCTTGGTTGAAATCTTTGTTTCTAATGAACATTTATGAATGAATGAAGGCTCTTTTTACCTTTAAAACAAAAACAAAACCCTCAAAGTCATGTAAATGTTAAATGTTGAAGCACTAAGACAGTAAAATGTACTGACGTTCAGTATAATCCAGCAAAATGTCATTAGAAATATAATTAGTATGTAATTAACTTAAATTCTGCCCCAACAAAATCTGTGACGAAAGTCTTGATTTTTCTATTGAATTAAGATTCTTCTAATATTGAGTTGCTAGTTTGTTTGTTAGCGTTGTACTATTGTGTAGAATGGCAAAAGAGTAAACTATAAGGTCCAGATCAACCAGTTACACTAGGTGATGTAATTACACTACAATGTATTGTTTTTCATTCTGCTCAAAAATGCAGCATAGCTAAATGCCTTTTCCTGTATTTCTACAAAGTTGTTATACGCTAGATGTACAGAGCTTTTTAAAACCTGTTATGTCTTTGCTTTGAAAAACAGAAAAAAACATTAATACATATTCTTACTCCTATTGATTTTCGCTGATGTGTAGATCTCTTGCTAGAGATTTTCACCTTTAATCTTTTGCAGTTGCGTTCAAAAAGTAGGGGGCAGAGGGCTTTGAAAGTGGCCCTGGTAAGAGGCTATAACCTGGAGTCACTCTGGCTCTGTCTCTTACAGAACAAAGTGGAGGAGCTCAATCAACGACTGAGACAAGTTATCAACGGTAATGCTCCTCTCCTGCAGCTGAAATGGTTTAGTTTGTCTCGAATACAAATAATTTAAGGCTACTCTTGTATTAACAAAACCATATTGTATTTCATACTTAAACAGATTCTCTGTGGTTATTTATTTAATTCAAAGATTTGTCATGTTTTTTGTCATGTTCAGGTGTTTCCTTCATGTACAATTGTATCCAAAATGCAAAACTCTGGTTAAATTGCATGTTTTTTGTTTTCTACGTGAACACATCTCCAGTGAACAAACTTAAATATGACATATTTTTTGTGCACACATTTTATTTTATTTTTTTCAGTATGTTAAATTCAGCAAATAAACAGAAGCTGTGGATTAAAATATGAAAATATGTGTACATATTATCACCTACAATGTCAACTAAATCTGTCATTTGACTAGTGGCAGGCAAATTTTTGCATATGACTATGGATTAAAACACTATTTTTCTCTGTTTTTTATTTCATAGACAGCAAGAATCTTCCTCATGGCCGACCAGCAGTCATGTTTCGCGCTAAGTACAGCATCCTCCACCACGCTGACTACATTAGTGGTTACAGTGAAGCTCTCGCAATGCCTCTGTGGACCTCCTTTACTGTCTCTAAACAGGTACTCAACCGCCTCAGCTGGCATCTAATCTGTCAGGAGTGTATGTGTTGGTGAGGTGCTCCTAGGGAATCACTCCCTGACAATTTTGTGTCCCTAATGGTAAAAGTCAGTCCCTATATTTGTTTTTTACTGTTGTTTGATTTGGATATTTCAGGTGGATGTGACCCCTCTTCCAGAGGTGCTGAGTAACTGTGTAAGGCCTGATGCTAGAGTATCTCCACTCCACAGCCAGTCCTGCACCAGATACCGAGCTGACAAACAGATTTCCTATGGTTTTCTCTACCCACCCCGTGAGTCCAGTCTTTCTGAAATCTAGAACTAACCCTTTAAACCTTAGGGACCTTTATGTTAACCCACAATTAATTTGTTTACTTACCTGCATTTTGTAATTTATTTCATAAATTACATATTAATTTCAGAATAGTTATTGAATAATGTGTAGTAGTTACATATCTATACCATCTCAGCCCAGGGTACGTTATAGTGTCGTGCCATTATGTTACACTAAGAGAAACTTACATCTTAGCTGATGCATTTTTCACTAATGCAAACAGTAATCTTTGTTTATCAGAATCAATATTCACAGGCATTTTCTGTCCCAATCTGTCTTTTTGTTATTCTAAATATTTTAGTCATACTAAACTTATCCTGTGCCTGTAAAATCTTCTGAAAATGAACCAGAATTTTTTAATCATTACTGACCAGTCAAATTGTTCTTGAAAACTTGTTTTGAAACTTGTTGGTGATCTTTTTGTTTCTTCTGGATCTGTGCAGCACCTTGTAATACAGTCTTGGCAAAAATACAGAAATACGGTCATCATTAGAAGTCAGTATACAGAAAGAGTCAAGTAAAAATGACGTATGGCAAATAGGTCTAGTATTCTATTAGGGTCTATGCTATTATTTTATGGTGGGTTCTGCTCATTACAATCACAGCATTTTGCAAACAATAGAAATGCATCTGAACTGTTTTGTTCATTAATCTTTGTGTCTTGATTGACAGAGTTGGCCTCCACTCAAGAAACAAGATATGATGCCGTCTTCATCACTAACACTGTGCCGATGTACCCAGCATTTAAACGTAAGAATTCCAGCCATCTTTTTATCCCAGAAATTTTTGGCTATGTTTAATGGAGCAGTTCACTCGGTTATTCACAAACTAAGCCCTTAAATGAATGCTGGGCAACGATTAACATTTTTATTTTTTAAAAATTAAATAATTAATTCAAAAGTAGTTTATTGCATACTTTTATTTTTAAAGCACTGCTATGTGAACAAAAGTGCAATAACATTTGATTTGCAAACACTTTAATCAATTGAGCTTTGTAACAGCAGTGTTCCTTTTATCACAGTTCAGTTCAGTTCTGCAGTTCAAATATTTCTGTAAACCTCAACTTAAACATTAATGTAATTAAATACAAAACCAAACCTATTTGCCACTGCAGGGCTTTCATGTTTTATATAATTTGTTATAGAAAAACAAGTTACCCTCAGAGTCCAGAGCATTATAGCAGCTGCAAAGGGGGACCAAGGGGGATGCAGTGTCATTAAAGTCTCTGTTGATGTAATGGCCTGACCCCCGGGAAAACCAGCCTAGACGTATAGCGCTGCATGGACCCACGAGCCCATAAAAGCAACAAACTTTCAAAATAAAAGGAATTTTAAAAACTGCATTAATGCACGACAAAATAATTGTTTGGCGTTAAGTAAATAATGTGTTAACTCAATAATAACACGTTAACTTTAACTTCACTCTCAGCACTATAAACGAGTGAACCGCTCAGTTACTTCTAATTACTTATTGTCGTGCCGCAAGTTAGCATCATGAAAAATCTGTGGAATTAGACTTTGTATTTAGAACTTCATTGTTACAGGTGAAACCGAAAGCAGATGCCTGAAGTCTGTCTTACTGACTGGAGTCTGTCACGTAGTATTGCTTTTCAGACTTTGGGCACACGTCGTAGTGTTTGCTTAGTAAGTGAGAGCCACTGTTAGACAGAATAGATTTCAGATTTCACTGACTGCAGTCTGCCGTGAATTATCTCTGTATGGCCTTCACAGAGACTGAGGTAGGCAGTGTTGTGTCTTTCAGGAAGTTATTTGTTGTGCTTAGACGAAATGACCATCCTGAAAAACTCTGGGGAAAAAACGTTTAAAGAAAGAGGTGTGTGTGCATGTGTGTGTTTTGAAGCCGTGTGTGGCCTGTGGTATGAACTTCGGTTGAAAACGGCCCACTATGTGAGTGGTGCCTCTGTTTCAGATTAACTGTTCATACAGCCAAGCACTAAGCATCCCCTCAGAGGAAATGAACCAGTGCACACACACATGTGCGCGCGCACACACACACACACACACACACACACACACACAGAGTTCACATATACACTGATGGCAAAACATGCACACTTTATCAGAAACTCATTTCAAAATTTCCTCATAAAAAATGGAAAACATTTAAATGTGTTGCTCAAATAGATTCACCACAATGTGTGTGTGTGAGTTAGCAGATGGAGTGTAGGGGTTGATGTGTGAGCATGGTGTGTCTGCTTTCGATTAACTGGGCTGGAAAAGGGAGCACTGGGGTTTCTCTTTGAAGAGCTGCCACCCTCAAGACCTTCTCTCTCTCTTTTGCACTCTGTCCTCAGTCCTCCCTCTAAAGCCTGGAAGTCGCCTGCTTGCCCTTACACCATACCACATGACCTCCTAACATCTGGAATAATGAATCACTCAATTACGCTTTTTACCTCCCATACTGCTGAAATGGCAGTTTGGCAACTTAAACAGAAATAAAATGAACATAAAATCATGTGCATTAAATGAATACATTTTTCTTTATTTTTTATTTATACTTTATTTTTTGCCCAGTTGTGACATGATTGTGACATTGTTGTGACAAAAGCAAACACAATTATTGTTTTAATTGACCATTTTCCAGCTTCTCTTTATCTGTTAGAATTAAACAGGATGTTTTCGTTGCTGTGCCTGTAAGCGTGAGGTAATTTTTGGTTAGCTGCCCTGTTCATCATTCTAATCCAGGCTATGTTTCAGCCTGGATTGGAATGATAAACATCCTTGTAATGTTTTGGGCAGCTGGATGGCCTAGTAATTAGGACGTTGGCCTTGCAAACAGAAGGTTGTGGATTCAAATCCCAACTGCTAGTGTTACCACTGAGGCACCATTGAGCAAGATACCCACACTGCTCCCCGGGCGCCTCTTCTTGGCGGCAGCCCATTACTTCACTTGGTGAATGGGTTAAATGCAGAGAAAGAATTTCACATTGTGCTGTGGTGTGTTCACATGTGACTATATGGGTTCATAAATTAAATTAAAATTAAATAACATGTAAATGTATTGGTTTACATGACAACACAGATTGTAAACCAATATTTGTCATGTTCTAAACAGACTGCTCTCTACCTTAATTTCTACGTGTACGGACTGAGGAGTGAACTGTACCTTTTGTAGATTCTATAGGTATTTTCATACTACATCACTCTCACAAAAGTGAGGAAAATTACATTTACAATGATATGCACACTTTAATGCCCTCACACTTACTGTCTCTGCCTCTGTATGTAAATGTACATCCATATCTCTGTGATAGGTGTGTGGATGTTTTTCCAGAAGACTCTGGTAAAGAAGTATGCCAGTGAGAGAAATGGACTCAATCTGGTTGTCGGTCCCATCTTTGACTACGACTATGATGGCCTTCGAGACTCTGCAGAAAAGATGAAACAGTATGAGAAAAAAATTCAGCAGCATTTGCATTTTGGAAATTTCCCAGTAACAACAGAGTAGGGGTAATTTCTTTAATTAAGCACGATTCTGAAAGTATCTTTTAATGTTTGTGTGTGTGTGTGTGTGTGTGTTTATAGGTACGTGAGTGGCTCCATGTCTATCCCCACTCATTTCTTTATTGTGGCAACAAGCTGCCTAGACTATACACAGACTGTGGATTCATGTGACGGCCCTCTCAGTGTCTTCTCTTTCATCCTGCCTCACCGAGCAGATAATGATGAGTCCTGCAATGTAAGTTACACTCTTCTCCTCTTTCCTGTTCTCCTCTCAAATCTCCTTTCAGATCGCTTTCAGATTTGAGCTGTTTCTACTTTTATGCTGCACTTTTGCAAACTGCTGTAAACAATAGTAAAACAGACCCTCAAGGTCTTTTTCCTGATGTATGGCTCAAAAAGAAATTCTTTACCCATGGTTCAGTGACCAAGTGGTTGCTTTTTTTCCTCATCCAGAGTTCAGAGGACGAGTCGAAGTGGGTAGAGGAGCTGATGAAGATGCACACAGCGCGTGTGCGGGATGTGGAGCTTCTGACAGGACTTGACTTCTACCGCCGCACAAGCCAGAGTTACAACGATATTCTCTCTTTAAAGACATATCTGCAGACATACGAGAGCGAGATCTGAACCACTGCCACCCTTCTTGTAGGCGTCGGCCCTCCAATCAAATCCCCGACCCACGAACACCACCACTACCCCATGCCCCCCTACCACCTCCACTTCCCTGTCCCATGAGATGGTGTATATTTTTATACAAGCTGTCATATTTATTGTCTTTCATGTAACTTTTTTTTTATCAATTTCCTTTATTTTCTCAGTGAATTACACAAATGAATGGGCTTCCTTTTAATGAATTTCAATGACTGTGTAAAAATGTGTTTGCTTTTATTCAAGGTTTTGAGTGAGTGATGTGTGCTTTGTTGAGGGTGGATAAAGCTGAGACATGTGAGAATGAGTATTTCTGTACTGTATGCTTTAATGAAACTTGTACTATTGTCTTCCAACATGTACCACTTCAATGATTTAATTTTTCTATGCCTTAAATGAATTTCATGACATTAAACACTTTTATACTTACTTCTTGATAATTTTGTGAAAAATAATACCACCTGGTGGTCATTTGTAGGGTTAGCATGTAATTACATCTCTGTCCACAGGAGGGAGCTTCTTGACACTAGCTGGCTTGGTTGTTTTAAAGTTGTCGAGTCCAGTCCCAGATGGCATTCTGAGCCTAATGACCCTTCTCAGAGTCAATATCTAGATTATGTCAACAGTGTGGAGGCTTAGAGAGCAAGAGAGCTTGAGGTGCTCAGTTTAAATGTTTGTGTTTATCTACTCAGTCTCAACTCAAATGGCTAGCAGAAAGCAGCTCAGAGACAAGTTAAATTACAGACAGGTGCATTTTTACCCACATCTGAATGTGCTCTCCCTATTATAATGGCCAGAAAGGTGAAAATAAAGCCATCCACTCAGGTCTCATCTGTATCTTAAGGAACTTTGGGTAATGGACCTTTCCTGAGTGGATCTGCATTGTCGAAAGTAAGGATTCATTCAAGGCATTAGCTAGGACCAAAATGAGAAATGGGACAGGTGTGGACTGCAGGACCCTGAGTTCATCATTTGAGACTGGGCTTTAGTCACTTAAGCACCTTCTCTGAAATATGGTAGAAGTGATCCACTTCTGAAGAACAACTACCACATCAGTTTAGTATTCGCTTAGTGTTGAAATATAAGCAAAATTATTCAGAGTGATTTGAAACAATCTGTTCTAGAGTGACTTTCAAATCAGAAATGGTCAGAAACGTATATTTTGAAGTGTGTCTTTGAAATGCTAATGCTTGTACTTAACAGCCTATAGCTCTGTGGCTAGGCTGGCAGTCAGGATTGCTGGATGGCTGTATGAGGTACATGCACAATGTATGCTGGATTCTATGCTCTTTACATTCTGGTTACTGTTTATGTTTTGAGACACTGGCAGCCCTTTAGTTTTCCTGAATATTTGGCTGGAAATATTCTTGAATGGCATCAAATGTACAAAAGATCAGTGTCAAACTACTGCAATAGCATTTGATCAATGGACTAAGAACATGTTTTCTCACATTTACATGCATGTCTAAAGGTTAGGAACTACTGTCTTTTCCTGCTATTTCATTTCTACTGGTATGATTAAAGGGCTTTTTGAATTAGCAGAGCATTTAATAAGAAAACTGGTAAAAGTAAGCTATGTCTAATCTGTTGCTTTCATACTGAATCAGTTATGTATATCAGTCTCGGCCCCACAGTGGTGGAACGAACTCCCTCTTCCTATTAGATTCTATTAGAGTCCCTCACTGTCTTCAAGAAGTGCCTGAAGACTCACCTCTTCAAGGAGTACCTTTGTGACTAATCAAGTCTCTTAATTCGCTTTACCCTCCAAAAAACCCCCCAAAAAACAAAAACTTAACCTCTGCCTTTCTTTGTTGTTTAGGTATCGTTTGAAAGGTGTTTAGGCGTACCGAGCGTGCAGTAACTTGGCTGAACAGCGGATATTGACTCAAGTTTAGCTTTACAGGTTTGAGGAACAGATGTGGACTACTTGAGCACTGTTGTACGTCACTCTGGATAAGAGCATCAGCTAAATGCCGTAAATGTAAATGTATACAGTGCTCTGCATTACGCACAGTATAGTAATAGAGTGCAATTTGTGACCAACACAATGGAAAGCCTTGACATGTTCATCACTCGTCTCTCTTTTTTATTTCTGAAGTCATCTGTTAGCTCACTGAAACCACATGGTGGTGACAGAAGCACATGAGAGCAAAATTGGTCACATCAGCTGAAGTGATACCTCCAAATGATCAATATTCTGTAGCTCATTGTTTTATTCTACCTGCGAACGTGTTTCCATGATCCAGTGACGTTATCGATGGATGCAGGTTGTATAATAATGTATTAATGCCACGTTGTTTAGACATTGACACAGGACTCTGATGATGATGGTTTTCATCATTTCTTTTTTATGGTTATAATTGAATTGAATAAGTCAATTGAATTGAACTGTAGCAGACTGCAGATTAGCATTATATCTCATTAAGCACACGTATGATTCTACTCATCAGCTAATTAGCAAGGCCTTTGTGGGTTAAATCCAGACCAGGACAATTTTATAGTCTTATAGTCAAATGTTATATGGTTTCTTTATCAAAATTACTCAAGTGTTGTTTTATTGTTACACATAGTATAAGAGGCGAGGATGAGGTGTAACTTTGGGATTGAAATGCTAAAAAATGGCGCTGTTTCAAAGTGTTCAAAGAGGAAAAGAGAAGGAATCTCACTGGTGTGGAGTGTTGGTTTAGGTTAGGTAGGTGGTGCTGTGGCTTATGTAGTGTTATTTAAAGTTAGGGTTGATGTTGGTTTGACTTATGTGTATAGCTGGTTAAGGTTAGGGTAGGTGTAGGGATGGTTTATTGCTGATGAATAAGTGATGTGTAGGTGTTATGTAGTGGCTTACGTAGCGTTGAGTAAGATTGAGGCACATGGAAAATGCATCACAAAATCCTCACTAAACAAGTACTTTTAATAACAATGTGTACTGCTTGTCTTGTTACTATTACAGGGCGTAGTATTGCAAAAAATTATTGGCTTTACTTATGAAGTTAGCAATGTGGGGATATGACATAAAATGCTGCATTCTACCAGTTTGACTTTTTCTTTTATTGGTGGAGAGAGTTAACTTCGATTTTTATTTTACGTACTATGTTGATTCTGGAGCAAGTTATCTGCGTTCAACCCATTCACCTGAATGAAGCTGCTTGGGGAACAGTGTGTGGGGGTGGTACTTTACTCATGGGTATCTCTCAGTGGTGACACTGGCACTCCTGTGATGTGAACCCATGACCTTCCAATTGCAGGGGCAACTCTCTAACCACCAGGCCACCAGCCACCCAAATGACATAAAAAGTTTTACAACCTCTTTGAAAGAAGGTAACATGACTTCTGACTTTTCTTTGACACGTTGGTATACTTTTACTGTTGTTTACGTGTACTTAGCCTGCGGTAACTTGCTCGAATAGCGGACGTTGATTTCAGTTTAGCTTTACAGGTTTATGGAACAGATGTGGACTACTTGAGCACTGATGTACGTCGCTTTGGATTAGACGGTCAGCTGAATGCCGTGCATGTAAAATGTAAACGAGGATAAGTGTGGGTGAAACATGCCAAGTATACCAACCGTGTGTATACATAGATCCTTTTTCTGCAACTAAATACATGAATGAATGTGTCAGAAGTATAGAAAAATACATGTTTATTATGAAATACATATTGAAAACAATACAAGTCATCACCGTCACTGGAAAAGCTGTGTGAAATTAGCTTTACAGACATTTTTTTCATTCATACTGGTTGACAAAGTAACACCACAAATGAGCACAACACACACGGACTATGTGACGAGCGTTCACAGACGTTTTTGGGATCACACAAAGGGACACAGATTTACGCACGCCAAGGGCATGCGAGGAACAAGCGACTTCTCACAAATCCCCCTTTTTTGCCACAGGGAAAAACAAATATGAACACAGGAGAATGTCACTCTGCTATGTGAGTGACCTACGACCTTAGACACACTGCTTGCTCTCAGTCAAGGCGCTCTTAGCTTCACTTTTTCTTTATGGCAGGGCCTGAGAGGGGTCACCCTTATGCAAACCTTCCATTAGAGGAATTTATGGGACATTGCTGGCAGCAGACCTTAGACCAGGAGCCACGCTGTGTGTATCTACCCCCTCAAAGAAAGACTGCAGACACTGGACGAGCTTTCCTGTTCTTATTTGAACAGTTATGCATGCATGAATAGGCTGGAGTGGCTTGGATCCACATGACTGCCGCTACGTTACAGTTACCGTGGCAGTTACTGCAGTTTTGCATTTTCCTAAATGATTACAAAGAGCTACAGCTTGGGCTTTTCTCCCATCTTCTTTTAGACACAATGCTCAACCTCTCTGCTTATTAAGGGCTACTAATTTCATCAGGTTAAGATGAAAACCCACCCAGCATTAATAGATAAAACAGTATTAAAAAGCCCTTTGAACAATCGAAGGGTGTCAGCATACAGGAGGCCTAGGTGTGTAGCATAGGCCATCTTTACTATGGTTTAAAAAAACAAGACTACAGTTTAAGTCTGTCTGCCACTCTACCTCTAAACACTTACATACATACACTCAGAAGGGTCAGTGCCTTCAGCTACACTGTGCTTCCTGCATACGTTCTTCAAAGAAGCCCATTCTCAGAGCTGAAGACCGTCGTATCCTGTGTCAGCTGAAGGCTGGTGGACCGTGTTGTCTCGTGGGCAGTGGTGGTGGCAAACGCAGGTGTTTATGAACATCATGGGCCTCTTGACCACTTTCCCTTCCAGGCACTGAAACTCCACCTGAGCTGTTTTAGTGCTGTGTGGTGTGCAGCAGCGGCCATCGGTGCACAGGCCGCAGAAACGAGGCCGGAAGGCCTGGGCGCTGGTGCAGTTCTTGTAGGTGAAGTAGACGGCTTTAGTGCTCTTCTTCATCCTCAGACACTTGCTCCCTTGCTGCAGTAATACAGTTAATTTAGATATTTACACTTCTTTTTGCATTAGTCTTAATTATGTCCTAGGTTACATGGTATAACATCAACACACATTCAAAGCTCAGTCTGTAACAGAATGTAACAGTGAGTTCTGTTTCCCAGGGCACAGATTTCACCAAAGTTTTAAAAAGGACCTTTAGTGGAAAATGACATAAAAACTCCATCTGACCACATATGTCTGTTTTTTTTTCCAGAGTCTTTGGTCATGACTAAGTAGGCACTGGCAGTAGCAAGAGGGGGCTGCGGCCTCCTCTGCAACATGCCTAACTGGGCTAAATGTAAAAAATATTTGTACAAATTTATCTGCTCAATACTGTTAAAATTTAAGTTCACATGAAAAGGCTTCAATATTGGGTGACATGGTGGTGCAGGGGTTAGCGCTGTTGCCTCACAGCAAGAAGGTCCTGGGTTTGATTCCCGGATTGGGTGCAGGGTCTCTCTGTGTGGAGCTTGCATGTTCTCCCTGTGATTTTGTGGGTTTCCTCCCACCACCAAAAACACGCATGCATTGGGGATAGGTCAACTGAGCACACTAAATTGCCTCTAGGTGTGACTGTGAGCGTGAATGGTCGTCTGTCTCTGTATATGGCACTGCGACATGCTAGCAACTGTCCAGGGTGCACCCCGCCTCCACCCGTAGTAGCTGGGATAGGCTCCGGCCCCCAACCCTGAGTAGGGGTAGAGGGAGGATGGATTCGATATTTTTGTGTCAGCATGTCCACAGTGTACAAAAAGCAATTACTCAGCTCTATCAATAGTAGGAGCTAGTCTGTTGCCAGTTTTTTTGTGTTCCTAGCCAATAAATGAATATCATTAGAAGCTGGCAAACCTGTTAATCAAGATCTATGTCCAGTAAAATAAAGCAATTTTCAGTTAGAAAGAAGTCAAAATGCTTATACCTCTATCGAAAACCTTTTTTTCTTTCAGTTGACTGAGTTACATGGATTTTTTTTCTTGTATTGCTTTGTACGGATGGATTTGTAGGTAGAGAGTTTCATAACTGAATGTTGGCATTGTATGAAATAGAGGAGGAGCCTGTGGATGCAGACGACTGCTCTCTGGCCTGTGGGAGAGTTTTTCTTGGGGAGTATGTTGTCAATAATTAACCGTTTGAAGTTGCCTCATCAAATTGTGCAGACCGCCCTCCTCAAGGCTTGCTTTTCTTTTTGTGGCTTTTACGAATGTAGTCTGTTACCCCAAAGCACCCTCTATAAAATATTCCTGGCGCTGCTGGCCTACCTGGGTGGCTCGGTGCTCCTTCAGACTGTCACAGGGCCGGACCATGCACAGCCTGCTCTGTTTCACCATCTCACAGCGCTGGTTCTTATTGGTCACCCTACTGGAGACGCCCATGCCGCATGTCCGCGAGCAGGCGCTCCACTCTGTGGTCTGTTCAATACAGTTTACACTCGGATCCCACTGGTCGAAACCCACCGTTTCCTCCTGCCTGTACGCTGCAACAAAGAGATGTCCTTGACTCCATGATTATATGTAGCAAAGCTGTGTGTGTGTGTGTGACCTAAAGAGAGATACTCACCTGCCATGGCAAAGCCACCCAGGGCAGTGGTCTCAGCCTGAGCCTCACACACCCACTTCTCGCAGCATTCTCCTGGGATCTGGACCCTCCGAGGATAAGGACAGTCAGGCCCCGGGAGCATCACGTCCAGGTTACAGCGCGGCACACAGCCGATCTGGCCGTCCCGACACACACACTGGTAGCTACAGCTTGGGAAGAAAGTCTCCCCATTGTGGTAGACAGCACCATTCAAAAAGCAGGAATCTCCTTCCTGAGCTGTTTAGAGGCAAAAAATGTGCAGGTGGTTAGTAAATAAAGGTCCTTGACAAATCTGATATGGTTCTATAGGTGTTCAGGATCTACAACTGAATTTATACTACTTTGCACTGTCCTGTAGTAAATCAGTAGTTAAACAATTACTATCGTCCAGTTCAGCATGATAACAGACAGCTCAGTTACACATTTTTCCAGATGTAACCAAAGTGATTAAATGGTTGGAGTCCAAAATTTGTATTTTGGTTTAGCACTGGAGCTACAGGGCTATTGTGGCTAAAAAACTAAATCAGTAGTCAAATTCTTTACTGAAAACACATCATTCAATTTTTTCTCAACTCACTCCAGCAGTCCATTAAGGTGAAGCAGACTTGTGAACATGGTTTTGGACACAGTATGACTTACTGCTAGCTGTAAAACTCGACAAGCAGCAGTTTCAGGCAACACCCGGACTATTTTATAATGAGGGACCTCAGGCCAGATCTAGATAAGGTTTAAATTAATTTAAAGTCCAATTTAAGACACCATAAAGGTCCATATTTTACACGCTGCACTGAAAATGATCCGTCCAATAAAATAGCGGTTTTATGGCGTATTTGGTGAACTACAACTCTTTTTTAATCATATTTTTTGACAAACTACTCCTTTAAGAGTATGTGAGAGTCATAGCCAAAAGGGAGACTGTGGTAAATCATATACTGTTTATAGTGATGGACCTCAAGCCAAATCTATTTTCTGGGCGGCTTTGATATTTCAGGATTTAAAGCTGTGAGAAGATGAAAAATGGAAATATTCCGTACTAATATTTCATAGTAATTGGTACCTACATTGCTACCTGCACTGCTACAGTTCCTTAGGTGTTGCTTTGTCTGAAGGCTGCTGTGCTACACCTCAGCCGACCCCTAACTTTAACCTCAGGAACCCGAAGCGGTGGTTTTGGTAAAGAAGCGTTTTTAAGCGTATAGGTGCAGGCAGTGCGTAAAAAGGCTCAGGTTCAGATACACACACGCACCTACACACACGTGGCTCCTCCGATCGCACTGCAGACCCCGGTGGGCGTCACACGGAGCCCGTTTGGAGCAGGACTCCCCTCGTTGTCTGGCACACACCTCGCAGCAGGCGCACTCCTCCGGGACGGGCTGAGCCCCGGGGGCACACGGATCCTCCGGACACCTGCAGCCGGCGGGGCAGCGCGGCCGGGCCACCGAGCACAGCGCCACCTGGAGGGAAGAAAGCAAACCGAACGCATGCAACCACTGTTTTGCCCACAAACTCTCACCAGTCAGCATGCTGGACCGTGCATAATATTTACCTACTTGTGTGCAGATGTACAGGATCACGCTTTTTACAAACACGCTTTTCATCTTTGCTGACGTTTGTAAGGGTTGCACAGACTTGTGTTGCAGGCCAACGATGTGTTGAATTTTGGATGAAGGGATTTATACACTAGCACAAAAAAAAAGAAAGGAGAGGCAGGTCATTTTTTTCTGACCGGCTCCACCTCCCACACAAAGACTGACTGGTGTCCTGTGCGCTACGATTGGCTGGGAGTTGCTCATCACCTTCCCTGTGATCTGAGAGTGGTCTCGAGATTCCTGAGGACTGGGTATCACAGTTCACACGCTACCAGACAAATCCAGTGCAGGAACCTGGGAATGTCGGAAAATGTGTAGCATAAATCACGTGAAAAAAACAGTCTGCAGGTCAGGGCTCTGTTCTTCCACACCAGACTCATCCAACCATGTCTTTATGTAGCTTGCTTCATGCACTGGGTCACAGTCATGCTGGAATAGAAAAGGTTCTTCTCCAAACTGTGTCCACAAAGTTGGATGCATGGCGTTGTCCAAAATGTCTTGGTATACTGAAGCATTAAGATCGTCCTTTACTGGAAGTAAGAGACCTAGCCCAAACCCTGAAAAACAGGTGTGTCCCAATACTTTTGTCCATATAGTGTACTTGTAAGTACTTAGGCTGATGCACACTGAATAAGTCTCTAACCGTAACACCTCTACCTAAATAAACCCTATAACAATATATTAAATAAGATGATTTTTGTGAGGTAGGGCTTTATCCAAAATAACACAATCTAACAAACTTCAAAATGACCTGCGCAATTTATTTCACAATTATGCTGTTTTTGCTGGATTTAACAAATTGAAAGAAATGTAGCGTGTTGCAGCATTTCATTTGACTTATGAGACATTAAAATAAGTCAGGATTAGGCAGTTCTGGAGTGTGAAAACCTATGTGACACTTCAAACCTTTCATGATGTTGTGCTTACATTGAGCAGCCACTCATATTAGTTTGACCTTCCAAAACAGAACTATGAAATTTTAAGGAGATTAACGAACACTTGTTCAAATATAGATGTTTTGAGCTTTTTAGTGGCTGCATACTTCTTTCTACATTGCCTTGACTCTGTCTAGTGTATCCTTCCTGTTTAATCTGTTTTTTCGTCTGTTGTGCTCATGTCGCAATGTGTTCCACCTGATCTGGATTAAGGTGTTATTCACAAAGACCTTCTACATTCTTTCAGTTTAACATATCTTCATTTCCCCCATTCTTAGTTTTCTGTGATTATTAACAAATATTTGAGCTCTTCAAAACATTAAATCGCTCTGTTTGCGTGTGTGTGTGTGTGTGTGTGTGTGTCTGTGTGTGTGTGTGTGTGTGTGTGCATACGTGCGTGTATGTACTGTACTGTGCAAAAATCGTAGGTACCATTCAAAATTAAGATTTAAAAACTGTTTAAATGAGCAGTGAGTATTTTTGCACATTAATATTACTCAATATACTAAATAAAATTAAGGAATAAATATAAATAGCATCACAGAGTAAACAACAAGGAAACTGCAAGCGATTCCATCCAGGATCAGTAAAGTTTTCTGATTCTGAATCTGATAGTGATTTTATGTTCAGTATGTCAGTGTGTTCCTTGTGGAAGTCCAGCATTACTTGTAGTTCCTACCAGAATCCTGGTTTGACTCAATCAGTCCTTCTTTAAATTAAATTTCATAAATCCAAACATCGGCTAGAAGAACCGAGATGAGATCTGGAACCGAACCAGCGTTCTCTTCAACAGCTCACAACATATCGACTACTTTTTCACAAACAAAACAAATCTTGATATTTTTTTACTGCTTTCTTGTTTGTTTGCATTTAGTGCAATGTTAACCTTTCTAGCAGAAAGTCGCACTGAGAAACATGCGGAGAGAAAAGGCTTTAAACAGTTTGCATAGGTGCCTAAGACTTTTGCACAGTACTGTATGTATGTGTCCAGTCTAGGTCTCGGCTGCTGCCATGAGACCAGGATAGGGATGAGGTTTTTCTTTAGTGCCTTTTAAATTACCTGCATGTTGGTGGAGCATTCTGGGTGAGACATGATTCACAGCCAGTCAAATAGTTTTCCACTGAAATTTGCAATGTTGTGTTTGTGTGTTAGCTGACCACATCTGGTGGACCGCACATCAGAGCAATATGTGGCAAAAAAGGTCACTCTTTGTTGTGTTTCAAACATGTTTATTCATTTCTAATTCAATTCAAATAAGCTTTAATAGGCCATTGCTTAACTGTTAGAACATAATTCAAAGCATGTTTCAAGAGTGAAGCCAGGCCATGCTTCTTGAGTTTCCTTCATTCCTTAGTGCTGTTTTGTAGGGTTAGAATAGAATAGAATATCTTTATTGTCATTGCAATACACAGGAATGCTAATTTTCCTAATAAAATAGGTGAATATTTTCATTTGATTTTTATTGGTTTTATTATTTATGTCACTGCTGACAGCAATAAACCCTCTACCTACATAGATGAGATTTATCCATAGAACGGAAGCCTCATGTCAGGCTTTTTTTTAACTTCGTTTCATGTTCAGTAGTAAGGTATGAGACAATATGGAATATAAGGTATGAAAGTATATGAATTTGATATCCAAAGTTAAAAAAGCCCAATAAACCCATCTTGTTCTTTAGCTTTATTGATTGTTTTGTGCTTGAATTATACCAGCCCCTGAAAACTGAACTGCAGAATTTAAAACTGCACTTGAAAAAATGTAATAGAACTTCAATCGAACTTCTTATTTCATTGTATACAATTGAAAACCATTTCTAACACAATTTAAGTGTGGCTGACTACAATTTAGCACACACATTTAGAGTGAAGGGTTTACATTGTTGTCATAGTTTTGTAAAATGTTATTGCAGAGTTGACATTGAATCTTTGTGGAATAACTTCAAATGTATCCATTTTTAAGTGCATTGACATAAAAAGTGCTTTGTAAAAAATAAATAGAAGTAATTGAATTTGTTATATAAAAGAACATGAATGAATATATAAATATTGAAATATGTTTATTAATTTATTAACAGTTGTTCCCAGTTGTTATCGATCCTTCTTAAAAGAGAACTACTAATAAATATTTATTAGTTCAGACTTTTCATTTTTCTGATCCTTATTTAGTTATTTCTTTGAAATAAATTTAACATAACTTGCTAGATTATGATAGATTATATTCAGGGTCTAGTTTTCACATCTGTCAAAGTTTGACCATGGTTTTTACATAGTAATGGACTTGAATCTTTGTCATTAAAAATCAATTTAATGATTCACTGTCATTTTATCTTTTTTTTTTTAGGCATTTTATTGTTATTTTTAGGCGTTTTCTTGTTCTTTTTGATCCCTTTTACATTTTGTTTAGAGTGGGGCATTTGCTCTAACATCTTTCCATGATCTTTTCACCTCAAAGCTACTGGGAAGACTGTATTTTTGTTCAATGGCTGATTCTTGTAGAACCACATTCTGTGGTTATAAATCTGACGTCCCCATCCTTTCCAGTGAGAGAGCTCTTTGTATATTGACACTGGATATATATATATATATAAATTACTTTTTTGCCAGTTGCGGCTCTTTCAGCAGTATCACAATGGGCGGTCAAAACCAGATGAAGCCTGTTAGTGCATCTGTTCAGCACAGCAGCCAGGCTTGGTTAGAGCAGGTTTGTCCGCTCACATAGAAGTGTGCGCTACCCGCTTGACTGATTATCAGTAGAACCGGCCTGAATAACTTGAATACTTGAGTATTTGTTCACTGTGTTGGTAATCTCGTCTTTAATTACTGTTCAGAAACTATGCCTTTTTTCCCAAGCCACAAAAAACAACACATTTCATCAGCAAAGGCTTTTAAAAAGGATAGTGATCTAATAGTCATATGTTTTAGCTGAGGCATTCTCATCACCGTGTCTTAGAAGTAACAAACTGCCTGATTTTCTTAGATCTATTGAAGGTAAATGAGAATATTTAAGTCACCTATGGGACCTTAAATAACTTTAAATGATTGGATGACAAGGAAATTCACAATAAGTGGTATGTAAGCAGGCACAGCAAGTTTAAAGAACCGCCACAAATATGTGAGGATGAGTACAATGATTGATGCGTCTAAATAGAATCCCGGTTGTGATAAACGAAATAATCATTTGAATTTGTTAACATTCCTACGAACTAATTTGTTAATACTGTTACCAACTAAGTGACTTACAAAAGCTACATTTGAATGAGGGGCTACAACTGCAGTGTACATGGCAAAATACAGCTTGAGAGCAGCTGACTGTTAATACATTGTTGCTCCTTACTGGGTATGTTTAGTGCAGTGCAATACTGAAAATACTGCAATGGTTTTTGTATGTTATTATTATTACAGCTGATTTTGTGAACGAGTGTTTGAGTACTCGTTGAAATTATTCAATGTCTGTAAAGTGACTGTTCTGGCAAGCTCTAACTATCAATAATATCAGTGTACATTAGCGTACGTTTATGTACGTTTATGAATCAAAAGATAAATCATCGACTGACGCCTTAAACTAAGGCTACATCATATCAGATTTTCAAACAAATGACTGTTCATTGTCAGCGAGGCTGTAAATTGAAGTTAACTGTTTTTAAAACAGTTAACTTTCAAATGATATGCATGGTTTGCAATGCAAGTAACATTTCTATGAACTTCCGTTCGCTGCTGGTCTAATAGGATTATATGGAGGCATATTACATTTCTCATTCCTTGTGCAACAAAACTGCCATTTCAAATATCAGTGAGTTTTTGGCAGTATTTTTAATATTACAACATTTCAATAGGACTGTTAAGTGACTGTCTCCTTTGCAGATCCTCTGAAATGTTTGTGTCAGTGCTCAGGCATTAGGCTAGATAATGGAAAATTGTGTGTCAAACTGAGGTCACAGAATATAGCGAGATTGGATAAGAAGTCTACCTACGCACATTTATGTAAGCTGTGAAATATTTCGGGTGTGGGATATCCACATTTGCGGAGAGAAGGGCCTTCTTGGATTCCGTTCAGACACACTACTCTACTCCTCTTATCGTATCGCCAGGCCCTGTGGAATGTACCATTTGGAAATGTGTTTACTATGACCTTTTGTAAATTTGAGAATTCCTCTGACTGGTCCTTGAGAATTAGTATACAAAACTGCTCTGGCTGCTGGGCAAGTAGCCAGACACATGTCCACAAAAAAAGAGGGCAGCAGTTAATTGCAGGCAGAAAGGCACGATAGAAAAGAATTTAAATGTGGTGAGGTGAGAAAGCAAGATTTACTGCCTTCTTCCTTTCAATCTAATCCACACAATAAATAATACTCCCCAATATAGCAATTAAATCCAGTCATGTGGATTGTCTGTACTGCCGTTATACTTGATTTATGGGGATTTAAACAGAACTAAATGAAACTGTAATGACAACCCCTCGCATTACCATCACACAGTTGTTGTTTGATTCTTATTGTTACACCCATTTTTGGCTCCCTATCTCCATTTACAGATCTCGAGATATTGGCACTGTTTCGTCTCTGCCACTGCTACTGTCCTGATCCCTTCAGTGCATTTGTATAAATCTCTGCAATGGGATGGACAGTGTCTGAGCAATAATCACTCAAATAATCACTGTATACTTTCCCCTTTGTGAGACGAATTAGGGCTACAGTGGTGCTAGTAGTAATTAGAGCTGTCACCTCACAGCAAAAATAGGCTGGATGTGATTCCCAGCTTTTCCAGCTCTCACCTCTCCGTTTAGGCAAACGTTATTTTACCAGCTGCAGGTTTTTACATCTTTTCTTTTTTACACCCCCTCTTTTTCCCAAAAGATTTTGTACCAGCCGCTTTTACCCAAAAGATTTTGAACCAAACTCTTTTTACCAAAATTTGTTACACGCTCCCTTTTGCCAAATAAATATTTGCCCCCCCTCTTTTTGCCAAAACTTCTTACGCCACCCCTTTTAAGCAAAACATTTTACACCTGATTTTTTGCCAAAAGATATTAAACCTCTTTTTAGCCTAAAATTGTTGTCTCCCCATTTCTTTTTTAACCAATTGTTTTCGCACCGCACATTAACCCAGTTTTTGTACTTTCACCCTTTTAGCCTTTTCATTTTTTGCAACCCCTTCTTTTAGTCAAAACTTGTCTTGTGGCCAAAAATTCATCTTGTTAGCCTAAAGATTTTGCATCCCCCGCTTTAAGAAAAAAAGTTTAATCAGTCACATTTTTTGCTGACTTTATTTGCAAGTGTCATTTTATCCAAAGGTTTTTTATCCTCACATGTGATACAATAACAACAACCTAGCATTCACCCAGCAACACTCTAACAACAACCAGATCTACCATAACAACCAGTACCAACATCTTAGCAACCACCTGGACAACCTTAGAAACCATGTAGTAATAGAAATCACCATAGATACCATAGCTCCTGTCTGGAATTGCTTAAGCTGCATAATCCCACTACACATTTCCTTGCAGAAAAGCATCTCTAGGTCATTAGTGGTAGACACATTTACAAATTTTACAGGTGACGCTGCCATAGCGTTATTGGTAGCGGGTATTAGTGGCTACAGTTGCTGAGCACAGGCAATTAACAGTTACAGCGCTAGTATTTCTTGACAACAACAAGGTCTGAACCTCCTAGAAAAATAAAACGTATAGTGTGCCTTACATTTCTCAGCCTTGCCATGACTCTAATTCATTGCAAATTTGACAATGTCTCATTTCTCAACTTCTTTCACACTAGAGCTAGTTATGGGTTACTTACAGACACAGATGTGAGCTGTCAAGACAAAAATATCTGAGCAAAACTGGGCAGTGTGAATACAGCCTGAGCTTCAATGTGCCAAAACAAGCGCCCAACCAAGCACTATTCTCTTATTTCATTTGCTAAGGACATGCCACAGTGTGTCCTTATACATATAATTTACATGATGCATGTTCTAGTTCATGCAGATGTTTCAGTAGTGAAAGAAAAGCATTCAGCATTCAGTGGTTGACCTCATAGATGGAGCTTGAATAACGTGATACTTACAACAATTGCAATGATTGTAAAGGATAAACTGTGAAATGAGCAAAATGTTTTAATTTGTATTTAAGAATGATATGATTCTGTAATGTGATTATTTTAGTAAAGCTGTCTGCTTAACCTATTCTTATAGTATATGAGGTGAGTATCTACTGTACTGAGGGAACTGTTCTATATTTTTGGGTGACACTAATTATTTACTGTGTTTATTTGTATGAAGAAAAGTCACAAAATTCTGAATTGTGTATCATTCCCAGTTTTTTGTTTCCTCTTAAGTAGTATTTCTTATACATTGTAAATGGCTGCCAGAGCAATGTTTTTACTTTATGCTCCAGACTATATATTTAACTGTCTTTACAGATGTAAATGTAGTGTTTACCGTACACTGATTTATATCAACATTGAAAGCCACAATATCAACCTTGCAGGTTGTATGCAGTGGCTATTCAACAGAAAGAAAGTTTTGTTTTTTTTCTGAGAGAGCAAACATCAAAACTGCTGGCAGGCCTGTAATACTAATCCCAGATCAAATAACCTGGATAATTTGAAGGGCCTTAACAGATTTACTTCTCTGTCCGTTGCCAACATTTTAGAATACCTGGGATAGCCTTGGCTGACCCTTGTGAGATACAAATTGGTTTCTATTCTGTTTTATGCCAAGTCATGAATTTTGCTTACTTCCAATCCTAGTCAGTCTTAACCCAGTCAGACATATTAAATGTTACTTTTGTGGACTTTGCTAGAGCAACCATTTCTTTGTCCAAGATGCCAGATCAACAAAAAAAATGTATCTGTGAGAAAAAATGTATCTGTCTGGAGAAAACTGACAGTTTGAGGCAGCTCATTTGAGTGTTAGCGTTTTGCTGTGCTCTTGGTCCATCTGTCCACAGAAAATGGTGGTTTCCCACTCAGTGGAGCCCCATCATTTGTTTTGTTTGTATGTGTACATAAATCCAAATTCTGTTGTGAATCAGCACATTCTCCACATTCTAGTACATATAAAACCTCTTGATGTGTCAGTGAACATTACATGAACCTAATTCAGAACATGGTAAAAACAACCCAGTGTTCGTGTGTGTGGCAGAGCATTTTGTAGCCTGTTGTTTTTGTTTGTGCTCATTACAGAAGAATTGTGTGAGTTCCAAAAGTAGTTGGGCATCTCCATCTGGTTTGCTAAAAATAGTCCTTTTTTTCAGTGGCTGCAAAATGTTGATGGGACTCAGCATGGGACTGACATTTATGGAATCTGGGATGTGCTCCTGTGTGTGCTATTTGCTTTTATTTCACATGGTGTGAAGCACTCCCCACATGGTTCGCTTGACATTTTTATGAAAACAAAGCCGGACGAATTTATGAGCAGAATGTGTTTTTATTTGTGGTGCCATTTACCTTGACTTGAAAAATAACAGAAGATCTTAGGAGCAGACCGGCATTTTCCACAGCAAGATAAACCTGCTTTCAGCCGGGAGTCGGGAGTACTGTATTATACTGTTACACATACCTAACCTGAACATACTTTTTCCTCAGATATGGAAAATCTGTTCAATTCTATCATTACTGCATGTGGCATTGCTGTAAGTGTTGCTTTCAATGGAGATCAAGTATAAACGTGCATTATTCGACCCATCTTGTTAGGAATAATGCAGAGGTGATGGACAGATATCTCTTTTGAAGCTGCTTACTGGTGAAATTACTGCTTGTTGGTGATCTGTTGTTACTACTAATTGCAAATGAATTAGCCGTTCAGAAAAGTAAGATTTTTATGGCATTTAGCAGACACGTTTATCCAAAGCGACTTCCATTCTCTAACTATAGGATACAGTCTCCCTGGAGCAGCTTGGGGTTAAGGGTCTTGCTCAGGAACCCAGTGGTGGTGCTGAAGTTAGGATTCGAACCTACAAACTTTTGGTACAGAGACAAGTATCCTACCCACTAGGCCACCACCACTCCTACAGGGTAAAAAAATGGACATTACTAGTGTAGGACTGTTTAAACATAATACAACCATTACACTACATTACATTACATTACATTACATTATTTGGGCAGATGCTTTTATCCAAAGCGACTTACAATATGGGGAAACATTCAAGTTTCAACCAACCAAATTACAAGCTTGTCACTACTGCTGGTTTTGCACATGCCAGTACATTATTGACCTGGTTCCCAGCAGAACATTCTTTCTCTCAGTACCCTGCGCTCTAGTGTCCTGGCTGCAGGTCATTTGCTCAGGTGGAACAGCAGACCTCTGTTTTCTAAGTTCACATTCTTCCTGTCCCGCTTTAACATGGCTGCCCCTCAGGACCAGAGAGCAGCGCTCTGGTATTTACACCACGTTTACCTCCGACCAGACTCCTCTGTAGCCTGTTACCTTAGATAAGTGGGACTCAGATCAGACTCTGAGTGCACATTGTTTGCGCCACAAAGGTGTGACTCTGGCATTCCACCATTTTTGTTCAGGGGTGCCCTACTTTATTTCTGTTTGCACAGCTCACTGTTACACAGCCCTGCTGAAAAAGAGGTTTTTGTATCTTCAGGGCTCTCTCCAGTCCTCCAGCCTTTTCACCTACCAGTGATGACAGATGGTAATTGTAGTTGATGAAACATTAGCAGACATGAATTGTGTGTACTGGATGTACATGTACAGTTTTAAATCTAGTATAACATTTAATACTGCAGTCATCTTGAGCTGTTTTAGAGGGCCCGTGTATATTATATCAATTTTGCTGATATCAAAATAGTTGTGAATGAGACAGGAGTGCTTAATATGAATATGTTGATCTTAGTGCTCCTATTATACACATTCACATTGATTTTTTTATTTTGAAATGCATATATATATATATATATATGGCTGAGTCCGATGATGTTCATCATGTCATGTTTAAACATTAACTTCATTTTTTAAATCGAAATATTCATGTTTTTGATAGCTGTACTTGTCTACATTCCTTTTAACAAAGAAGGCAAGATAAATATTACGTCGTGGTGTCAGTTAATGTTCTGTTAGAAACAGAGACTGAGGATCCTGACTGGATTTTTATATCTTGATATCAGCAATGACACAAAAAATGTTCAAAACATGAATCTCTCAGCATCTGATTTTAGTGACCTTTTCATTGTGAGTTTAATTGGTTTACTTAAGGAAAAGCCAAGTTCCTTTTAAGCTGCTCCTGTTAAACGTTCCACATTTGTTTCTGGTGTTTTGCTGGAATTTTCCTATCCACCCTAAATGAGGCAGCAGTCAGAACATAACACTGCAACATTTAAAGCTGAATGGAAAATAAGGCTTCATTTATACCCATCCAAGACTTTGAACGGATTAGCTGTACAGCGGTCCCCAACACCATCATAAAAACACATGGATTACCTTTTGGAACAGTGGTGTTCCATCCCTCTAATACAGTTCCAGAGAATTGTAGAATTTCTGCCAAAACACACTGAACCCACAGCTTGGGATCGTCAAAAACCTTACTAAGACATCTTGTTTTTTTTCTTTAATTTGTCTTCCTCCTGTTTATGTATGCAACTTATTTTGGATGCAGTATCATGTCGCATAGTTATCCTTTGTGAGTACAGGTCCTGAACCTTTGGATATAACTGGAAGGCAATGAACTATAACACCAGCACATGTCGTGGACAATTGGAACGAAAACCTAAGTTTGAAACTTTTTCTAAGTCAAAAAATTCTGAGTCAGAATGATGTGGCGTCGCTGTTTTATTCAATGTTTACAGCTGTGGCCCGTGGGCGCTGCCTCTTTGCTCGCTGTCCAACTGGGCTTTACACAGAGTTCTTATAGGCCTTAAAATTTAACACCCATTTAATACAACGATTTTCCACCAATAAAGTTTAATCACCTTATTTGCTTAACTCCAGCTTTCTTTGTTTCTACCAATAATTACGAGATTAGTTATCTCTAATTAATATTCAGTCTCATGTGACCGCATCTGGCCACCGATATTTATCATACGGATACGCCTCTATGTTTTAAAAAAATATACTTTTGGGTGCAATGAGTTCAACATCTCCAGTCTGGCCTTCACAGACACCCGCATGCCCAATCTGGCCTTCAAGGCCACCTTACATGGGAAGGCATTGCACCATCTTCAACTTAAGGGACCTTTGGGGGCTTTCCACCCCCCTTTCCAGTCTCTGAGAGAGACGGTTTACTAAGTTCAAACTCTACTGTACGGGGAATTTGTTCAGACAATGCTTGAGTTTAGACTGTAATTGTAGGTGATATTACGTTAAACCCATAGATTTGTACCATGCCAGTCACCTTCGATCAGTGAAATGCCCCTTCACACACAGAATGTTACTCCTGAACATCAAGGGAGGTAACGCACTCTGGAAGTGTGGTTTGTAGGGTCGCAATTTATAGTGCTCTCTCTTTCACTATTTACTCAGTTTACTGGCGTGGTTGAAAAAAAAGGAGAGGTGGTCCTTAGATTTATTGGGGCTATTCGGAGAACACTCTGGTGCCGCATTGTACATAAATCAACCCAGCCCAGAAAAGCCTCTGATGTTCTTGGCCATTCTGCCCGATTTGCAAAGACACACAAAATGGTGGCGCAGTCTTTGTTTTGGTGGAGACTCCCTGCTGGAACAGAGAACTCCAGGCCAAAACCAATGAACAGATTTGATGGATTTGTATAAAGGAAATGTAACCACAGCACGACACGGTAATTATGTCGCTTTAAGCTGTACCAGTGTTACTTGGCAGCGATGGGCAGAATTTGCATTTTGTGATTTTCATAACGAACGGAATATCAGAGCCATGTGAGGTCAACAACAGGTCTTAATCTTCGTGTCTCTGCAGTAGTTCTCTCAGCCCTGGCTGAATACACATACACATCTTCTAGTGCGACCAGAAGCTGTTCTGCAGTAAATCAGCGCCTGCCTGTGTAGGAATGGCCATCGGTCTTGTTTTACTGATTTGAGGAACTTTTGGTGGCCTCTCGGATGAATATTAATTTCACCATATATAATTTTAGAAAGAGAATTGATGTGAGGTTCTAGAATCAGATGATTTTTTTCTTTATTTCAAATGTAAAAAAAGGCACATTTCAATGAACACTAATGAAAAAATGAACTGTTTTGGAATATTTTTAGTGAAAAAATTATGATGGTGTCTTCCACTGTTATATTGCTTAAAAGAACATAGAAGAATAAAATAATTGCAAGATTAAGACAACAGCAAGTTTTTAGCTTTACCTGCCTAAATGTAACTTCTTGATACATACATAGGCACTTCTGAAAAATATGCATTTAAAAGATATAAATTCAATCCAGATTTGAACATTACTATAGTTTAGACAACATAAAACAATTTCAGTTAACAGTATAAGATTGTTGTAGGCAGTGTAAGGCAAATGTTTTAAAGCCTTTAAAGAGAAACTTACATATTTAACATGAGGAGTGAGGCTCTTTCGTCTCTTATCAAAGTTTACCCTCTAGTGGTAAGCCTTCGCAACTGTGTTGCACATACAGGGCCACTTAGCTGAGATAAGAAGGAACATTTGACTCAGAGATAAATTCAGAGTGGCTTGAGCTAAGGCTTGTCATTTATGGCCCATGTCAATATTGATAACTTGGTAGAAGCTAAATTCAGACTGTTATTATAAAACGGTTTTCCATATTTTAGAAGTTCAAAGAAGACGTCAAATCATGTTGAATCAAGTGTTACACATGAAGACTCAGATCTCATGTTTTAGTTTCTCCAAAGTAAGATTTGTCTCGTTGCAGTAGTGCACGCTGTCAAGCTGCCTAGGGTACCTTTCCAAGAGTCTTGAAGAAGGTCCATATATGTTGAGCATCTAAGCATGAGTTTTAAGATGAAAATGTCTCCACGACTTTTTTAATACAGCGCTGCAAATAATCCTCTTGTTTCTCATTGTTTTAACTCTTTTAAATGCTTCCAGACATACCAGATCCATGTCTCTACCCAGCTGCCATGGACATCCATTAAATCACCTTCATGGAACCGTTCTTCTGGGCAAATCTTCTTTTCATCACCTCTTGGGTGGAGACGTGCTTCATATAAGGACACAATAACCTTAGATCACAGGGTGTGTTTAGGGTGTGTTCAAGTTTGGTTTGATTGAAAAGAACCCTGGTGTGATTGCACTCTTAATATGGTTTGTTAGAGCAAGTAAAACACTACTATGAAAATCTTGGGATCAAACAAGTGAACTGAGACCCCTGAGAAAGTCTGAGCACAATATGGACCAAAGATGTCTGAGCCAAAGACAGAATGAACTGCTGTTTCCTCTCAAACCTGCTTTGGCTTAAGCAAAGGCATAGTTCTGACATGTGGATGTGTTTATCATCTCTTCAGCTCTAACTCTGTAATCAGCAAAAACAAATAGCGTAGAGCTGCACACCATAGATACAATATCAGTATTGTGATTATACTGCAACATACTGTGATGCCTTTCAATACTTTTAAGGGCCCTTAGCATCACTTTTCTGTAATTAACCCTGCTTAGCAGTCTATATATCATAGTTTGTGATGTCACAGAACAAACAAGTTTAAGTATATCTCTTTATTCTGGCCACAGCCGTTTAGCCCCGCCCATTCATGCCCCACCCACCAACACCTTTTGCAATGTCAGTATTGTAAAGACCAATATCCCAATATCACGATAACAATTAGCAGACAATATACTGAGTAGCCCTGGTTTATAATGAGGCTGAGGTATGTTTAAGACCATAAAAATGTTCTGTCACAACATTAACTGACAGGTGAATTAATAACGGCGGTACAATGGCGGCTGTGAAGAGGTGGCCAGAAATGGACCATGGAGCAAAGGAAGAAGTGGGTCTGATTAATTTTGAATCACAAGAGCCGGCTGTGTGTGTGTCTCTTACCTGGGGAAAAGATGTCAAAAACACAAGCTGACAGAAGCAGCGTGATGCTCTCGACATCGGTGCTGGGAAACGTTGGGTGCTGGCATTCATTTGAACGTTACTTTGATATGTATCACCTACCTAAACACTGTTTCAGTCCAAGTACACCTGTTCATGGCAACGGTTTTCCCTAACGGCAGTGAACTCTTTCAGCAGCATAATGTGCCCTGCTCCACTGCAAATTTTGTTCATGAATGGTTTGAAGAACATGACAAAGTTCAAGGTGTTGGCCTCCAAATTCTCCAGCTCTCAATCTGATTGAACTTCCTAGTGGAATGTGTTGGACAAACTAGTCCGATCCATGGAGACTGTACCTCACAAATAACAGGATCTGCTGATAACTAGAGATGGGTAATGATTTTCACCATAGGTGAAACAGTCATGAAATTATAGAAAGTTTGATGTTTTATGCAACTGGAAATAGCAAATAATTCTCAGTGATTATCAAATATACTTTTTGCTTGAAATGCTCGTCCCTCTTGCTAACATCTTGGTGCCATATTCCCCAGTACACCTCAGAGCATTTATAGCAATATGAGGGGTTTCTGTACAATATTAAACCACTGAAACACTACATGACTTTCAGAGTCATCAGATCGCTGTACTGGTCACATTACACTGGCTGTCTTGTAATCAGAAGACCTGATTGAATTCCTCATTGTTTGATGGGAACAGTACAGACAGGTGATGTCTATATTGTAGATGTGGGGAAAGTTTTGCGTCCCTGAAACACACTGAAAAACTAAAAATAGCATGACGTATGTGAATATCATTACTGACCAGGTTCTTAAATGGCTACAGTTTATCTACACTGAGATAAACATTTCTAGTGTTATAAAGGCATGCATCATCTTGAATATCTTCACTGCCACGTAGGCTTACAAGGCCATAAACTTGCCCCAGCATTCAGTGATTCAGCGTTATATGGCTTTATTTTAACATTATTTAACGTTTTAGAGAAAACCAAAAAAGTGTTCTAATGAAAAATGTGTGTTTATTCAGGCAATACAAAATGATTTATTCAACAACACATTACAGCATGTGAGCACAAAATACATAAACGTGGTGCCATGATTTATACAGGGGAAATACACATTCTAAATTTAACTAAGAAGAATTGCTCAAATATTTTCTCTATGGTGTGAGAGGGATATAATAACATGTAAGTATGAAAAAAAATAACAACAACATGTAATTCTAGTAATCTGATGAGCTGCAAATGTGTTTTAGTGGCTTTTTAAAAAACTAAAGACTGTAATGTCTAGGAGAAAGTTGCTGACACAATTTTACCAAGGTTTAACTCAGTTCAAATAAAATACATCAGTAAAATCAACATGGAAAAAGTCTACCTCTAAAGAAATGCCATACAGGGTCATTTGTCTGCATCAGTCAGGTTAAAACCTAGGTGTGAGGAACTATGGACATGTTTCCATCACAAATAGCCCAATACAAAGAGTACTTATAGGAACTGTTATGGGTCCTGGTCATAAAAACATTCCAGTGAAGGAAAGGACGTAAACACATTATCAGGCCACAACCTATGCATTGCCCATGACAGCACTGCTGAAGTGGTGCTGGAATTGACTTTGCTTCTGTCTTCCTCTCTTTCCGGATCACTTTCTCCACCTTTTGAAGCCCATGAACATGCTACAGCCATAGCACACAGTTACTATGAATGCAAAAATCTGTGAAGAAAGACACACCACATAGTTATTTAAGCCAAGCTATTACATGATTAGAGAATCATCAGAGACTTACATTAAAGATTGCCATAGAGCACTCACTGACCAATTCACCAGTAAATGTTATCCTGTAAGCCCAGTGTGATGATGTACTGGAAATTGTAGCCTATATTCTGACATCCTTAAATACTGCCATACTTTCAGTAATCGGTTTCTGATCACAAAAACCCTCTTGGTTGGACATTTTGGGGTGGTGGACCACAATCAACCTCAATAGCACTGATGTTCTTTAAAAAACTCAATACCACTGTGTCTGATACACTACCATGTCAGTTTTACCACTGTGTTGAGAATGATCCACCACCCAAATAATATCTGGTGGGCTGAAACTGACCAGTGAAATATGATGTCGCTGACAAATTCTGGACAATGACCAGTGGGCTACAGTCTGTAATTGTATACTTTTGTAGTGGACCTTAGCCATGAAACGGTTAGACCTCATGAAATGTCCCATAAAAAATAAAAGATGGGTGTTTCTAAGAAAGTGGGTGGGTGAGTGTACTCCATGATTCATTCAGGCTATTGTCCGAATGCTGGTTCATACTTGCCAAACAAGCTGGTTTCTTTTTTGGAAGTTGTATGTTGACATAATAAATACAACACACTGCAGTTTTAGTCCTAAATAACAAATGGGGGTGAGTCAAAGCTTCATTAGAGTCTGAGTGTCCTACTGATAGGAAGTAGCAACAGACATGATCCCTTTTGTTTTAATACAGCCTTCGATGCTCCTTCTGTTCTCAACGTATTTATTTGCCATTTCTTGTCATGGCTGTTCACTGTAAACCTGGTTAACAAAGATTTACACAGATTTCAGCATTTCCTGGGCCATTTTGAAGCTCCATGAATAGGTGCCTTACTTGAAGGCCAGAACAGCCAAATCTTTTCCTGTGATACTACTTCAACTGCCCTTTAGCGTAGGCCTAGGTCAGGCAATATCATACTGCATTATAACTAGCTATTGTTGGAGACAGGACATAGCAAGTGTGGTAATGTACACTTGTCGTAACACATACAGGCAAATAAACACTTAGCCTGGGCCAGATTCAAAGAAGTGACCTTCAAACAAACTGGTTCTGCTCTTAAAGAGTCACTCACTGAGACTCAAAGGGTGTGGATATTTAGCCATACGTAAAGGAGCAGCAATTATTGTGTCATTACACATGAAATTGACACGTTAAACTGCCTGAGTAGCTCTAGCACAATTTTTTATTTTTATGGAAACACTTTCTTTGTAACTTCAAAAGCAACATTTGTCATCTTGGCCTGGCAATCTCATCCGCTGACATATTGCACCAAACAATTGCTGTTGTTTATATTTAATGGCTGACTGATTCTTTGCTTCAACAGATTGGCCTACTTTTTCCACAATCAGTGAAAGCAGTCAGTTGTGTAAGAGGAATGCAAGGTCTCATATAAAGACAATTCATTATAAGCTTTTCAAGTTGTAGATGGAGTGTAAATATTTTTTATCTGATAGGATATATTATTGGATGCAATATCATATACATTATATTGCCAAAGGTGTGTGAAATTTTCATCTAATTAGTGCATTTTGGCTATTTCAGCCACACCCTTTGCTTTTAGGTGCATACAATCAAGTATAAAGATGTGAAATCTCTGTAGACAAACAGTGGCTTTGTAAAGTGTAAAGTAAAGTGTAAAGTGACCATTTGTCAGACGTGAACACATACACAACAGCACACAGTAAGAACAGTACTAAAATTCTTCCTCTGCATTGAACCCATTCACCAAGTAAAGCAGCGGGCAGCCAGGAACACAGCGCCCGGGGAACAGAGTGTGGGGATGGTACCTTGCTCAAGGGTGCCACTAACAGTCTTGAGATTCAATCCCATGACCTTCTGGTCACAGGGCCAACTCCCTAACCACCAGACCACCAGCAGCCCCAGTAGAAGAGCTCAATGACTTTTTTCACATTTTTGTCAAATGTATGCCATTTTAGAGCTGTCCTGGTCAACACCGACTGTTATTATTATCAAGAGGAAATGTCTAGAAGCATAAACAGCATCCATAGTGCGGGAGACCACACAAGCTCACAGAAAGGCTTCCAAGGACTGATTTGCAAATTGAGTAAAAATCGTCTCTCTTTGGTTTTGGAAGCATAGTACAAGAGCTATTAGTCAGCAGCTTCAAGAATTGGGTGTTCATGCCCGTGCCGGCCACACACAAGCCTAAGATCAGCATATATAATGGAAACCGTCATTTGGCGTGGTGTAATGCACACCACCTTTGAGCAGTGAAAACATGTTCATGCTTTATCTTCTAGTGGTTTGATGAATGAATGTAGCAATTTTTCTACGAGATCAGTGAAGTTTTCTTATTCTGATAAAAGCTGCAGAAGACAATGTATTTCAGTAGCACTGTGTGGTCACAGATTTGTGACAAAAAGTTTGACCTCATGCTTTTACTTTTGTCATTGTAATGTAGCATAATGTTACTGTGTACTGTGAAGCTGTGCTGTTGTCTTCTTGTAGAGAAGCTGTAGTCTTTGGCCTTGCTCTAAATGATGTGAAATGAAACTCTTTACACAGTTACAGTAAAGGACGAACATACGGCAACTTACCGTGGCTGCGACATTAATACTGTATTGTCGAAAATCCAGGAAGGCTATGATATTTGACCTTGGCCCGTGTATGCATGCTGTGCTGTTTAGATTAGCTGTGTATGCAGACGTAGTGGCAGCCTCAAGTACAAATGCGGCAAAATAGAAGAGCAAGGCAACGAAGTGGTATGCCATATCCTGAAATAAACAGAACAAACATTTGTTCAGATTTAGAACATTGATTTCTTTATAATATTAATGCAAATATTTTGATATTTAATGCAGGAACGATATTTAATGTTGTTTATGTCCTCAAGCCACTGCTTTGCCTCTACAGTAATTAATCATGAAGGAATATGAACGGAAGACGGACATGTCACTAATACGTGTGAGACTTTTAAGCCATGCACATTAATCATGCTCATAAAGCAGACATTACTCAGCAGAAGGGCCGGGACCAGGGCCAAGACTGAGGACTGGCACGCCTTTTGTGTACTGCCTCTGTACAGTTACTGCACACAGAGCTGTATGTCAGGTTCAAGGAACTGAACTAACAAAGCACGTTTTTCCTCAGCACTGCTGTCCCAAGTAACTGTGCCAGCGCTTTCATGAGCATTCACCACAATGTTATTTGACTGGTATGTTTTCATGAAACTTCGATTAACAACTCCTTATTCTGATTATGTATTGTCACTGTCCACTGTTCATGTAGCAGGGAGTTAAAATTACTCACCATAAAATTCCAGTCAGTGTTGATTTTCTCCGCAAAGCCCAGCAGAAACAGGGCGAGGTATGCGGAGGAACAGACAAACATGGTTATAGATACAAACATAACCCAGCCCTGCAGCAGTGGCACGGGCACGTTCGACGACGCCACTAAGATCCATACTAGCCCTCCGAAAACCTGCCGAGATGGAGCAGTAGAAGGACAAAATGGCCTATTAGTAACCTGATCAGAGGTTCACTCATCCAAAAAGAATGCTGTGAAATGGCTGAGGTGTTTAGACAACTTGTGGCAAAAAAATGACTAGTGGAAAAAACTACACACCATGAAAATTCTCTTCAATGTGAAGTGATTTTTCCTGAGATCATTTGAAATTTGGAGTAGACTAACTGAGCACTGATAGTTTTTTGGTTGTTGTTGTGGTTCCCCACACCATTCACAACCTTGTTTGCCTTAGTGCCAGAAGCAACATTTGCACATTAGAAAAGAAACTCGTCCCAGTGTTATTCTTTTAGGGCACTGTCCAATGTTTAATTAGACATAAAATGTATCAAAATATGCATGTATTACGTATTGACCTCTAAGCATATGAGAATGTTAATACTTACAATTTCCATGCAAATCAGAGCACCTGAGTATGTTCTTAACACATCCAGCCCAAGCGGTAGGGATATGGTTGGTGCTGGGAAAGCGGTAGCAGCCGGGTTTGTTGCTTCTGCCATCTCTTTGCGGTTCAGTGGCTAAACGAAGAGCAAGATTGTAGGAGAAGTCCCTTGGAGTCATGTGTCGCGAACCGGTCCGACAGGTGTATGGCCACTCCCATTTAGAGCTAAACACCATTGAGGACAAACTGCCATCCCAGAGCAGCAATCTGCAATTGTCTTCATCCCTTTCTTTCTCAGACTTTCTCATCTTTGCGCACTCAAATCATTTTGCTGTGTTCTTTTCTTTTTGCTTCTTTCTTTCCCTTTATTTTATAACCAGCAGCCTAGTAGTTTCGCCATAGTTAATAATTGACTAACAAGTCTCGGGCATACTGATCCTGAGTAAATATTAGGACAAGGCATTCCAAGGAGATAAAAAAATGAACTGAAGTTATATTGAAGTTCCTGTTGATGATGAAGGTTTTTTCTTCAAATTTTGGGAAGCTCTGTGCAGGACGCTAGGCCTAGTATATGCAGAGGTTTCAAATTTAGTGCAATGGTAAACCAAACCAGTGAATTATTCTTTTAATGGATTCTGTGAACTGTGGCCATTAGTGTCAACATCTAGAGCATTGGTGATAATGCATAGGTTAAGGAAATTTGGACATTTGCCAAAGGCAGAGTAGGGTAATTAATGATTGGCTAGATAAGGGGACAAACTTACCCCTGTGTCAGTGACCCTTTAAACAGCACAAACACACACACAT
>JBBJLS010000006.1:24629620-24664638 GCA_037577275.1 Bryconaethiops microstoma
CCCTTGTTTAAGTTTGTATTTAGGTTTTGTTTTGTGCTTTTATTTTGAAGGTGTTGGGTTTTAGTAATTATTAGTCAGAGCTGGGTTTTGTTAACGTGTTAGAGTTTGTTTATTGATGGTGGTTGGGTTTCGAGTTTAGGTTTTCCTTGACTCTGTTTGGGTTTTTGGAAAAGCATTGAGTTTTGTTTGTGGGCCCTCGGCCCTATTGATTTGTTTCAATAAAAAGCATCGAAATGGAAGTCTGCTCTCACGCCTGCAATCACTTGGGAGTCAGGGGAAGACGTGACACTTATCAAGACAGACATTTAGACAATGATGCATACATTATAAATGAGGGAACAAACGAATCGAATCAGTAAATCATTTATTTGTCCCACTTAATCTAGCTTTAATTTAACATCGTCACGGATGTGCTTATGACAGGAAATCTTCGGAGAATCCTGCAGCAGTGCAAAATCAGTGGTACCATTAATATTTGGCCCAAGTAAGATAGACATACTCAGTACATGTTCAGTTCAGGTCTGATGGTCAAATGAGTGAGTTGTGGAAGCTATTATTCTGTGTTTTTCTCTGTTATAGAGAACCATATGACCAGGAGGACAGTGGGTCTTGACCTGGCCTTTTATTTCTCGATTTCTCAAGAAGAGAAACAGCTGAAACTGCATCTTACTGCCATTCCTCAAATTATTGTAAGTTTGTCAATTATACAGAAAGGAGCCATGACCCGCATGTGGCCAGCATAAAGTAAGATATACAGTCTTAGACTGTGTACAATATAGTGATAGTCATTTATGTTAGGAATATATATACAGTTGTAAATGAAATTATTCATTCATTTGACTTAATAATTTGGAAATGACACAGGCATCTCCCAGAAGATAATAAGATGATGTACAAGAGGCATCATTGTGGAAAAAAATTATTTCTCAGCTTTTATTTACATTTGAACGAAAAGTGGCATGTCCAATATTATTCATACTCTTCTCAATAATCAATAGAAAAGCGATTATTGCTATTACAGCAATCAAACGCTTCCTATAATTGCTGATGAGCTTTTTGCATGTCTCCACTGGTATTTTCCCATAGACTGTGACAGTTTGCAAAAGGTATGATTAGTGTTGGACATGCCACTTTTTGTTCAAATGTAAATAAATGCTGAGAAATGTTTTTTTCCACAATGACGCCTCTTGTACATTGTCTTATCATCCTCTGGGAGACGCCTGTGTCATTTCCAATCAAGAAGAAACTTGCTTGTTGAATTAAAGTAACTAAGTCAAAATTTGCCAGGGGTATGAATAATTTCGTTTACGACTGTATATTTATATACAGCCATGGAAAAAAAAATAAGAGACTGAATAATTTTTTATACGTGTTTTATACACTATTGACCACACTTAATTTAAAATTCCAAACAAATAAACAGTTAAAAAAATGCCAAAAATAATACATATAAATAATCAATTATACCTCGGAAATGTTAAACTACAGAACAATCTTACAGTATTTAACAACTGCACCAATTAAACTAGTAATGTTAAGCGCAAATTGTCTCTTATCTTTTTCCATGGCTGTATATACTTGACATCAGTAAAGTAGCAAGGAAGTACATGTGAAGGAAAATGGAACTGAGTGGATGAATATTTTGGAGTAAAAGTGAAAATACTTCTTACTTGTAAAAATGGAACTACCAGTCTCTGGGTAAAACAATTTTTAATTACACTGAGCAAATGTGGCATAAAAACTCATCAGTTAGATCTGATGTCATAACAACTCAGTAATACATCAATATTATAAAAGAAGCAGCAATTCTATAGTAAAAGCCGGTTATGTTGCTTTGAGATCTTGTTGGTACGTGTAAAATCTGTTGTAGGTACCATCTTATTTTTTGGAAAACTCACATATGAAATACTTTGCAACGTCACATTCCACCTGACTCCAAGCTCCGTTAGATCCCAGCTGCACACAGCTGTTGTTGCCAGCCTCCGTCGGCACCTCCAGAACCCAGAGAGTGGAATTTTTCAGGGGGCTTCCATCGGCATATGCATATTCTTTTTTGGCCTCTATTGACCGCAGACCAATGAGAACATGAGTGAGGCTGGCCTCGCTGATATAGCTGGTCAGCTGTGCGTTGGTGTCTGTGCTCTTAGGCATAGCTAGAGTCCCACCTCGCAGTCTGCAGTTCATGAGAGCATCACGGTACCTCCGTGCTTCCTTCACCAGCAAGTAAAACTTCTCTTCTGTCTCCTTAATGCCCAAAATGACTTCATAGAAATAACAGTGAATTAGCTGTGTTATTAACCGTAAACTTACAGTCACATTGTCTCAACAGAGAGTCTAAGGTTTGTTGTGTGAACACCAAATACACTCACTCCAGCACTGTCACCATGTCTTCTCTGTGTTGTGTTAAGAATAACATTAGACAGTAGTTGCCCTGTGGTCAGTGATGAATTTTGTAGATGGTGGCTGACAAATTGTGCATGAAACCAAGTTACATTCTGCAACTGTATTGAAGGTGGACTTCATAAAGTTCCCAGTAAGTGATCAGCGGGTGTGTACAAGGTAGGTGTTCTGGTAAAGTGCATGGTGAATGTATGTCACCATAACTGGTCACATAAACAGTTTGTCTCCAGTATACCAGGAAACCAAACTGTATCTGTTTATAGGAAGCTCATTCTTATTCTGAGATCTGTTGCACTGCGTAGCACTATTAACTCATCAAACGTATCAACATCACGAAGGAGATGGTATTAATTGGTATTGGCATTAATTATTGGTATTAATGCAGAGTCATCACAGAAGCCTTACCATTTTTCACAAACTTGACAGCGTTTTTCAGTCTGCTTACGCTGATGTCCATCTGTCCGACAACCCTCCTATATCTCCCGCAGTCGCAGGTAGTCCCTGTTATAGTCAAAATATAATGCTGCACTGAAGGTAAATCGGATTCAGTGACTGTTCTTCATCAGACAGATATAGTTTTTATATCATGTATGACAAAAATATTCATTGTTATAATTTTTATGTTTCCAGGTATTTACCTGCTTTACCCTTTTGCCCAAAAGGTCCGTCCGTTCCTCGCTCCCCTTTCTCCCCTGTAAATTGCATTTTCGTTCATTATTCACTGGACAATATACAGCCTGTTTTTATCGCCAAAAGCAAAGATGTGCATCTCTAGAGTCATTGTTTGCGAAAGAATGAATCTATCAAGCAGAGCTTATTGATTGGCTCAATGGTTCTCTAGTTTTGCTTTAGATGTAATGAGCCCACTAGATGGCAGCAGGCTACTAGACCAGTTAAGTGTCTGTGTGGGTTTTTTCATATATTTGTACTGATAGTCAGGGCCGTTCCTAGCAGCTTGGGGCCTCTACGCAGTCCATGGGTTGGTGTGGTACGCGATCCGGGCCGGGGACGCACTTGCTGTCTGTCCAGGCAGGGGGTGGGGGTGGGAGGGTGTTGGTGGGTTTTGAATTGTTGACGGGATTCCGTGCCGGGGCCCCCCTCACGGTCGGGGCCCTACGCGGATGTGTGGTTTGCGTATGCCTAAGGGCGGCCCTGCTGATAGTAAAGGACTCTTCAGACATGAGGTTTACAGATTCAAGAATATTTGTAGCCCACTTTCTGCGCCAACCATGCGACGCCATGTTTTTTTCTCTGTGAAGGGATCCTGTTGACGTCTGCCTGGATAAAACATATGCCGAGCACATTTTAAATATCTTTTCTGTCCAAGGCGAATTAGGCCACTCTGATGAGGATGAAATAAAGCCTTTCCATTAAAGCCCACTTAGGCTTGACTTTATACCCCAGCCAGAAAGCGAAAATGCCTTACTCAGCTCCCAGAGTAATCACAGTCATCAACTAAGGCTTCATTTCACCAAATCAGGTGTTTTATGCCTTGCCTGTAAAGAAAACATTAGACCCACAGTTTCTTACAGATAAGGCTGCCCGGTGATGTAAAGGAAGAGGATAGTCTTCACTTGGAGGAGATAACTTTGGGAAAGTAAATATCTTTAACAGTGATTTTCATAACAAACATCAGCAATGATTACTAAGGTCATTTTGCTCCAGAGGAAGCATCTCGAACTAATTGAGGGGTACATAAACAATACGCCCAAGGTTGAAGCAGTATTTCACATTAGGACAGCCTCAGATTACAGTTTATTTACCTCTCTCTCCTGCAGGGCCCATCTTTCCCATCCGGCCCGTCTCCCCCTTCTCTCCACTCTCTCCTGGCAGGCCTGCCATACAAGAAAACAGGGTTATCAGGAACCTGACCCCTGTCCAAACCGCGGAAAAATATCTCACTACGGCCCAAATGGAGAATGGAGCACACTGTCAAAGCACAGTAATTCAAGGCACTTTTCAATTTTTTTATTGCTGTATTTTGTGTGTAACTGCGTAATTTTGTGACAGTAGACTGGAGTATAAATCTGATTCAATAGCATTTTCCAAATCGTAAAGGGGTTTGGGCTTTTTTCTTTTAAGACAGTTCAAAAAGCTCTCAGACCAATTTTCCTAAGCAAATATCCAGCTGGAAATCTGTAAAGGGCATACAAGTGCTTTGTCTAAAGAATGAGTGGACTGTCATCAGGTTATCACTTAAGTTGCCTTGTCCAGTGTTGTCTTTGCATTTATTCACACAGACGAAAGAGCCTTATGAATTTCATTTGTGAAGCACCTGCATGTTCACGTCTCCAAAACTGAGCATCCACTGATGCAGTTTGGTCTCCAAAGCAATCCCTCACATCTAATTGCTCCAATCGGTCAGATATTTCAGTTACTAGGCAAACTTATTAGTGGGAAAACCTCAGGCAGACGGCATTTATGAAATGATTTGTGGTACTGATGAACTAGCTGAATAATTAGAGACTCATTTGTCTTCAATCACCCAAATGTCAAAAGATTTTAGAACCTCTGTCTTTTTTATTTGTTTCTGCTTTTGGTGTGTAATGGTGAAGGAGCTCGTATTTAAGGCTAGATAATCATCTGGTGAGCTTGTTTAAGGCTGATTAATGAGGTCTCAAATGGTTTAACCCCCCTGAAATTCACACTTGGGCACCTCTATACTAACTTTTTTCCAGACAAATCGTCAGTTGCAATTCCAGGTTTTGACTAGTCATTTCAAATGGATGCTGGAGAATAATTTCCATTTACAATTTGTCTATGATATGCTGCCCAACTCAACCAACAAAGTTCATTTTGGGGTTTTTTTCCATTTATTTTAGTGATTTAACAACATGGAACTCTTTGTTCCATGTTGGTCCTGGAAAACGCTATGAATGTTTGTTGAATTATGAGGGCAATTTACTGTAAAAGAATGACTGTTGTTTTCTGCACGTTAAGGTGCAGCTCTAAAAATAACTAAAATTGTACGCAGACGTACTGAACTTTAATTCCTCTGTGGTTGTAAGTGAAGAACCAGGGAGCTATTGGTCTTTTTCAAATACGGGTCCTTCCTGGCATTTTGTTCTTTCCCCTTACACACTCTCTGACGATATATGGGTGTGTTTGGGAGAGAAGGGAGTGTCTTTCGCCGCCTGCTGCTGTAGGCTTGCGTATTGCCCAGCGGTAAAACAGCCTGCCTGGAAGTGAGCCTGCAGACAACACTTCCACCCCTGAGCACATGGCGACACCACGACCCCTCGGCCGCAATTAACACGCCTGTCTGCCTCTGACGTGACTTCCCTCTGTGGAAAAGTGGTTTTGGCACGTTATAACCTGACATCCAGATCGCTCTGATGCCCAAGCTGTGGGCAGAGGCACATCAAACAGTTGACTCCAGGTCAGGCTTGGGCACCGCACAGCGGTACCGTTTCTTCAAACGACAGCACAGAGGAGGCTAGTGTGTGTAGCTTCTTTTTTTCTGGTTCTACAGACCTCAGTTAGCACATTCAAGAGAAAAGTTTTAGAGAAGCAGCAGGCATCCGATACATATTTTCAAGTATGCTGGTATTTTTAACAACAAAATGGTATCGTTAAAGGGACTTGCGGACACCTCTTTTCCACACAATAAGCAGTGTTGCTGTACAATTTTAAATAATAATGTTCTGTCAAATATGAATTATGCCTAAACAAAAGCCCTATATGGCTTTGGCTTTCATCTCAAATGTCGCACTCAAAACTCTGATTATACATACAAGTTATATAAAACTGGCCTGCACAACTAAAAAAAAATCACTTTTTCAGTTTGCATAATACTTTGGGCAGATTGTTGACCTGAACCAACTTCCCTTTAACATTTCAACGATTTACTTGGTTTAATAGCAAACCAGTAAAGTAACAGGGACCTCTGTATCCAGGGGGGCCGGTTTTTCCCAGTCTTCCCTCGTCGCCTTCATCTCCCACCTCACCTGGGTCGCCTGTCAGAAAAAAGAGGAAGAAAGTCTGCAGCTGGAGCCACTGGTTCAAGCATAGAGATAGAACTGTTTGGCATGGGTCTTGTCCAAACACCCAGCTTTTGATTGCAGCTGTTTAATGCAGACAGTCATTCCATTTCTTGAGTGCTGAGTTTATTGGCTCTAGCAAAAGCAAGAGCATTGGAGAGAGCCATTTCCTACTGTCAGTTTGTGAGAAACTAAAGCCCCTAAAACTGCCATGGGTGGAGGTGTTTCCATATAATGGAATAATAATTTTACCACATAAGTTTCGAGTTAGCGTTTCAAGTGATTGCTTTTGCTGAGATTGCTAGGCTATAAATGACAGAATGCACTTTAACACGAGCAGACTGTGGGTTTGCCAGCAGGGTTCCTTTTATATGAGCAGCTACAGTAGCTACAGAGGCGATATTCTATCTACTGTGTACTCCGCCAGGAAACCAAGAGTGGTACCAGTGCGGGCCACAGTTTATCAGGCCTTGTAAATTTAACTACTTTTAAATAAAGAAAGTGTTCTTACAATAGTGATTTTAATATCGCATGATGCTGAAAAAATATCCCATCTGCTCCAAGAGAACCTGCTTTACAGCATTTTGAATTATTTTAATATAAACCAAATGTTAAATTCTCTTCACCAATGTTTATGGTATTTGTCATGCCTCTTATTTTAAGGTCGATTGCCCAATCTGATGGTCCGAGCCGAGCTAGTCATTGTCTGAATTTAATGTGAAAAGCAGTTGCCCTTAGAATATGGGACCACAAGACCAGACAAGACACCATAAAAGTGTTCATGACTATCAGAAATCCATTTTTGCTTTAAACTATTACTGTTTAAAACGGGGGTCAGGTTAATTAGTGTCAAATGGGTTAAAAACAAATGTTTAATTAATAAGAAGGATTTGGTTTAATTGTTTAACAAAAAAATGTGTGACATATTGTCTTACCTTTTCATTTAAAGCATTTTTTCTCCTACAGAGACTTAACCTGCGTCAAGCAGTACAACAAATACTTCCAAACTGTAATACACAACTAAAGTAGCATTATTTTAACATATCACATGCAGAGGCTCCAGCATAGTTCTGAGACAGATTTCCAGACTTTGTTTAACTAGAACTTGATAAAACCATAAAACAATGAACAAATACCTTTTGATCCCGGTAGAATAGTGTTGGAACAAACCTCTATGGCAAAAACCAATGATGTGTTGTAGAGAACCAGAAGCAGTAGTATAATTTCCCTGATGAACTTTTTTCCGCCCATGTCTTTAATTGAAGACTGGAACACTGTGGTCAAGTGGACAGAATGAAACCTCGTCTCTGCAAGTGTTTACCAAACCTTATCACATCCCTGTCCAACTTTCAAACAACACTGTCCAGAGCCTACGCATTCCTTTTACTCTCAATAAACGGAGTCTTTTGGGTAGAAGTTGAGACATATCCATCCTCATTAAGACCTGAGACACGTACATTAAAAGAAAATTCACAAACCACATTACTCAATATATTAACGAATATTGTTTAGTAGAAAACTGGTAGACAATTCAGAATTTTTGTTGAAAGTTTGCACTCTGACATGCTCGCCGAAAAGGTTGCAAATTTGGGGTAAAATTCAGAGCCAAAACTGGGGTTTTACAGGAGGTCATCGCAATCAGTGATACACGTTTTCTGCACTTCTTTGCCTATTATACAAAGTACAATGACCACCTCTGCATCCAGTGTTCCATCAGTACGTAGTAACGGTTGTAACTTGATTTTATCATTTTCTGAAGGCTCTATTGCAAATATTTAAAAAGTTTCATTAATACATTAAAACACAAGAATATCAGTAACGTCAGGTACTGATGTTAGATGATTAGTTCTTGATCACAAATGCCACTCCTACTTAGCTGATGGTCTGGTGGTTAGGGAGTTCACCCTGTGATCAGAAAGTTGTGAGTTCGAATCCCAAGACTGCTAGTGACACCTCTGAGGTACCCTAAGTAAGGTACCGTCCCCACATGCTGTGTTCCTGGCTGCCTGCTGCTTCACTTGGTGAATGGGTTAAATACAGAGGAAGAATTTGGTGCTGTTCACGCTGTGGTGTGTTCACGTATGAGAGAATGGTCACTTTGTGCAAGTGGTGCTGAAGGATGCGTTAACCTGCTGCGAGAGACCGCTAGCACTGAGGAGTGCCGTTGCCATGCAAGGGTTTACTTGGTCTGCAGCAATTTTTAGGTAAGTGGTACATGTCAAAGTAACACCCGCATTAATGTCAGAACCCAAGGTTTCCCAGCAAACCTTGTCCCTGAGCATCTCACTGCCATTATTTTTCCAGGTAAGCATCAGACATGCACCTGTCTATCCACGTGTTGTAAAAGAAAATGTGGTTCATCAGACCAGACCACCTTCTTTCACTGTTCAATGGTTCCATTCTGAAACCCACTTGTAATGGTTTTTTAGCAGTGGGCATGAGTCAAGCTGGACACTATGACTCGACTGCAGCTACACAGCAAGTGTGGCAGCTGTGATGCACTGTGTGTTCTTTCTGTGATCATTAAATTTTCAACACTTTGTGCTACAGTAGCTGTTCTGTGGGATTGGAGCAGATGGACTAGCTGTCAATCCTCACGTGCACCAGTGAACCATTGGTGGTCACTGTTCACTTGTTGCCTAATACAGTGGGTATAGAAAAAAATCACCTGCTTCAAAATATTTACATGTTGTTGCTTTGCAGCCTGAAATGAAGACACAAACAAAAAACACATTTTCCAGCTATATTTACTCAATGCAACTAATACCATCCAATTGGAAAATAATAATAATAAAAAAATCACTGAGATATATAAAGGATCACCGCACAATTGTAAGTATTTTGAAGAGCTACCTTTTGCTTTAATTACTGCCTTGAGCCACACAAGGACATTCACCTTTTTTCTCCTTCAACAACTGTGCGGTCAGTTCTGCTGTGTGCTTTGGGTGATTGCCATGTTGGAAGGTGAACCTTCTCATTGAAAACTTTCTGTCATAGGGCAGCAGGTTTTCCTCAAGAATTTGACTGTGTTTTGTCCCATCCATTTTTTCTTTCTATCCTTACCAGTGTCCCAGTCCCTGCTGCAGAGAAACAGGATGTTTCCACCTCCATGATTTCCTGTAGGTACGGTGTTGGACGTGAGTTATATTTGCTTTCTGTCATATGTACCGTTTGGTATTGAGGCCAGATAGAGCGCTTTTTGATATTACCTGACCCTAACACAGTGTAAAGGGATTACACTTTTTTCTTTATGTAAAAAGAAAAAAAAAAAAGACAAAAATGGAGATAAAAAGTTGTGTTCCAACAGCGATATGCGTTTTCATTTACATTTTGCATGAGCATCACTCTTGTACATCACTCCAATGGTTCATAAGTTTCCAACAGGTTGACTCTTTGGTGTGTTGGGCCTAAACAACAGTCTATACTGTGGGAGAACCTTTCATGTAACTACATCTTTTTCGACTACATGATGAAAAATTCATAAGTTCCGGTTGTTTTTGAGTTGTCAGGGTGAGAGAAATCTTCTGCTGCGCATGGTTTGGCAAAAGGTTTCGGCAGAAACTGTATTTCACTACTCATCCTTTTTGCCGCTCATTGATGGAAAGTGTGGTCAGGTCTTAGCAGCTGATTTAGAGAAGTTCTCAGGATTTCTACCCTTTAACTGTATGTAGAACACACCCTGTACAAATGGTCTACGAATGTGCTTGTTGAGGGGGCCATTGTCATTATCACTGCTGTCATGTTATTGTTAAGCAGGCCATTGAATCTCCAGGCCAACTCCCTTGAGTTTCATTCTGACGAACTTAGTGAGTGGCACCCTTCGCGCTTGCGGCTGGCCCTCCGTACAGTATAACTCTGACTCTATGCAGAACTATTATTGTTGGGACTAATTGTTTACATGTGGTTTAATGGTCGTCCTTTCATTTCACTGGTGAACTCCAGTGTGATTCACACCACAAGAGCGAAGACATTTATAGGCCTGGAAGTAATGTCATGCCACAAATTGCTTGCAGGACACGGAGCGGCTTTTACGATGCATCTGAAAATGTCTGAGAATGGCGTATGAGCGAGAACCCCTAGAAAGTAGCCTGCGGCGCTAATCAGGGCCGCGCTCCCCTTACTTTATGATTTCACTGTCTGTGAAATGTTCTCACGTTGCCCCCTCACACTGTGTTTATTATGACTTTGGAGGTCACTGAGACGAGACAGTTTGATTGTTATTGTGGGAAAGCATAACTCATAAGAATCCTTTTTTTGTCTATTTTTCTTCTTTTGTTTTACAAGAACATTGTATCACGTAGTAAACAAACACTGCCCCCATAGGCTTGTTTATGTAGCTTTACGAGCATGCTACGGATATCCTGAAATAAAGTCACAACCAGAATTTCAAATTCCATCAAGACTTTCTCTTTCACTCTAAAGGGCTCTATGAAAAATTTCTTCTTTTCCAATTCTTTGGATGTATTTCTGTCCATTAAGTCTTCTCTGCTAATGGGCAGTGACAAGGCCTAATATGCCATAACACGTGGCTCGACAGCATCATTGAAATATGCTGGATTAGTGCAAGTGCTATCTATCATCTCCGCATTCCAGTGTTAGCGCATCTGTCTTGAGTCAGCAGACAGGGAACAGGGTGGAGATCCTGTTTCTGCACAGATAAAAGTTCCCAGATTTTAAACCGGCTCTATGGCCTGCCTGTCAGCAATACAGCAGTATGCATGCGCTCAAAACTACAGTTCATATTCAAATTCATCAGATTTTACATGTCAGAACCTGAGGTTGTAAACCCAATATCTGATTAGGAGTGCAGTTGTAGGCAAATGTTTTGGGGCCTATATGATCACTAAACAAGCACCAGTCTCAGCACACGCGATATGAAATAAACAGCCTCTGCCTGGTACACATCGTAATTCATTCTTCAAACTATAACATACATTCATTTATTAGCATTCTGAGATGTTCAGAATAACAAAAAGATTACGGCCTATAATGTATGGCATATTATGTAAACATAACGGTATGTCACGGCAGTTTGTCAGTAATGCCTGCATAGACAGAAATCACAGCATTAACGGAAGTGAAAATTCACTACTCGGTTAATTAAAACAGGGGTGCGGAAAACGTGTATGCTGGAAAAAAATTTAATTAAGAAAATCTGGAATCAGGTAGGATGACAAATAAAAACCATTACTTTTGAGAAATTCTCCTAAACCTTAACTAACACTGAGCTGTTTTAAACAGCATTTTCATGACAGCTGGAAGGATAAGGTGACAAAGTATAGCATAATTATAGTCCTAGATTTGGCTTTGCACACGTGTACTTATTGATGTGGTCCTGTTTTCATTAAATCTCACACATAATCTCCTTCAATTTGGTGCTGATACACTGCAAAAGTTTTCAGCCTGTAAAAAACCCCATTGAATCTTAGTTGCAATTTGTCATCGACGGCTCGGGTTTAATGACAGATCACCAAAGATGAGTTAATGGGTGCAAATATGTTTCATCGCCTGTTAAATTGCCATTTTTAAGTTGTTATGTTATGTTATTTATGGGGAAACATGCTTGAACAAAGCCTAATTCCTTTTTCAACATACAATCACTGTCTGTTGTGAAGCTTCTTTAATCTGGGCAGACAAATGGTATAATATTAAATGACATCATATAAACATTAGTCAGTTCGGCAGTTTCACAGTCGTCGAACAGTGGTTTTCACGAGGCTCTGAAATGGACTATAGAGACTTAGGTTGCAGATAGAACACTATTATGCTGGCTGATCCCTGCCATTTTCCTCAGCATTGTTGAAACATGGGATTTGCAGAAGTGAGTCAGAGGATTTTAAACTGTATACACATCTTTAAAGTTGCCTAGTGTTTTGGTGGAGTCCACCATCTGAGTGGCGATCCACCCAAACCTCTGGTCGATCGACACATGAAATTTCTATGTAAATTCAGATGTGAACATTTACCTCTACAAGTCTTACTCTAATTAATTGAGAGCTCTCTACAAGTCATTAATTATTTAAAAGCTGCCTTGCTGAGTTTTTGTATTCATTTTGTCAGGCGTTTACTGTTAGAGAGCTTGTAAAAACCAAAAGCTCTTATTATATTATTATTTTTTTTCAGTTCAGTCATTGTGGCCAAATGAATTAAAAGAAAATTCCCCACCTACTATAGCGCATTGTGCAACCCCAGTTCCCGCTTATTTCGTTTCTTTGGCAGTGCACAGTTGTTTATGGGCTGTACCCATGGATCGGCCTTGCTACATTCCATCCTACATGGCAGCTCATCAATGTCCGCAGCCTCAACTGGAGGGGAACTATAATGGGGAAACTATAAACACAAAAACAAATAAAACCACATATACAAGTCAGATTCCTCTGAATATCTGAGAAGGAAAATATGATGATTTGCTCACAGTTTATGTTCAGCGTCAACCATTTAATACCCACTGTTTCCTTTCTGAATTATGAATCATGAATTTTAATCTTATAATTACATGCACGATTGCATATTCTTTGACATTTATTATGCTAGTACACTTATCCCTCTTAAGGCTAAAGAGTTCACTTTCACTTGTTTTCAAATACCGGACTTGAGAAATCCAGAGTTTCAGCGCTATGGTACATTTTTTGTCAACATAAATCATGGGTAAAACTTAACTTGTGGTGTTTGATTTATGAATCGACTAAAGACATTTGGAGCTGCTGGACGGACTCTGGCCGAACTTGGAGCGAATAGTGTTGCTTTAGGCAGGGTGAGCCAGAGTGAGTGAGAAGTAAACTGTGTGAAACCATACCTTGATGTGTGGTTTCAGGGTTTCTGTGAAATATGGGACTAGCCTTTGACATAGAGAGGCTCAGAGCTGACCTGGGTTTCCTTAAGCGTCACAGGATTTCATTGTGTACGTTTTTCTTTATATTACTGGCTTGGAAAACTTCAAGTAATGAAATAAATCCACTTACACCGGCACATATTGCTGAAAAGCATGCTGAACACAAGCGGCAACACATGCAAAGATGCCAAAAGTGCATATAATGTTACAATAAATGATTAGTCGTGTGCAGTATTAGTCTACGAAACTTTATGTTGTGCAAAACTGTATGATCAGAGGTCTGCACTCTGGTGAGACATAAATCTTTTCTTTGTTGTTAATATGTCTGTGGGCGTAGCTGTGTTTTAGATTACCACTTGTGGAGGAGCAAAATACAAGGCTAAGATTCACTCAGACAGTCATTAGTGAAATATATGGTGTCATTTTCGATTAATCTATACAAATGTTCTGGGTGTCTGTAGCATTTCAGATTAAAGATTACAGGTTCATAGCAAAGGTGTCTGACTGAACATCTGCACTAACGTAAGTTTTACTTTTTATCTTGAACTGTACTGTTTTTCAATAATCTAAGTTATAACTTTTAACTTTTAATACTGTAAAATTGTTTTAAAAATTCACATTATTCAAAAATAATTCGTCTATTCAACCTAAAAATACTTCATGTGGTAACAAGCAACTGAACTGGTTTTATTCAGCTCAAAAAAATAATCTGAATTCACAAATGTAATTGTTTAGATAGAACAGACAAACCGTTTGTACTGCTCTGTATACTGTGGAAGCTCAAAGGACTAATCTTTGTGGCATTAATATTGGCAATGGCAGGGGAGAGGGGGCTTTAATTGTGTCTAATTAACAAACCAAATGAAAGGAAAATTCCGGGCTTTGTCTTACGAAATGTAGCAGAGATTCATTCCTATTCATACTGTAGAGTAACAAGTAAACAAAGTCTGTGAAGATGACTGCTTTACAGCTCACACAGAGTTTTAGTTTTCGTCTTACATTTTTAGTTTATTTTCAGTTTTAGTCTAACGTTTTTAATTTAAGTTATTACTATATTCACCAGATTCATCCTTTAGATTCAGGTTTGGGGTTGTAAAGACTCTAGCCATGGAGGTGACACAACCTTTTTGGAAGTGTTTGTGCTCAGCCATGAGCTTGGGCCCAGAGAAAAGGCCAAAATTCATCAGCTTTTGTTTAATAGGTGAAGGACGTACTAGTTTTGTCCCTGTCTCACTCGTGTGATGAAAAGAACAGACGCGGTTCTGGCACTGCACTGTCTCTTGGAAAACAGTGGTTGCCATGCAGAGTACTGCAGTACACTTTACTGATTTCCTGTGTCCATACCAGGAAAAGTCCTCCCTTTTCCACTAAAGTGTGTCTCACTTCCAGATGCGCTGTCTTTCCCCTGGGTTTAAAATTGTCCCTCTGAAGTAAAAGGTCACATAGTATTCAGAATAACACCGTTTTATACAGGGCCTGTGACATTTTCATGCCATATTTGTCATATTCCTGATTATGAGCCTGGTTCTGGAAACATGTTTTGGGGAGGCTGGGTGAGCTGGGTGAACATTTTACATGTCATATAGTTAAAAAATGTCCTTTGGACAAGTAAACCCAAATTGCCAGTGATCAAAAATAGCATTTAGTAATGGCGTGGGAATCGTCACATTTGCTTGTATTTATGTCCTATTTGCTTGCATACGCATGACTACAGATGTCAGAGTTTCGGTGCATTCACACAGGACATTTTTATGCCATGTTTATCTCGTGCTGAATCTTAGAACTCAAAGCCGTCATACGCTCAGTGAAATTAAAGCAGTAGTAATAAGAGATAATAGACGCTTGTTTGAACGTGTGCAGATCTGAACTGTCAGTTGTATGATAACATCAGAGTGAGAGAATTTTGCATTGTAGAGATAAAAGGGTGGGCTAAAGTTAATGCTAACATTGGGCTGCAGTGTACAAAGAATCCATTCATGCAGGGTAGCAGAGGTGTGGAAAATCCCAGGTCAGCCAGCTCTCCAGTTTGTCCTTGAATGTCAAAACAGTCAGACTTCTAAAAGTCTATATGCTTGGACATATTGGACATCTCACTCTTTTACCTAATAAAATTTGTATAATTATGTATCCTGTTTCAATCAGATGTCTTCATTCTTTTAAGGGGTTAGTGGCTGTCATGAAGTAAAATGTTTTTTTTTTCATTCTTTCATATAAAGCAGAAACTGACTGTCACGCACACGGTTCACGTGACACACACACGAGGAACTGGAAATGAGCGTGTCACATGGTATAAATAACCAGGTATGGAGGTAGCCATTGCTCAACCATTGAGTTTTCATCCCAGTTCCAATCCTATTCTCCCTGATTCTCCAGAACTGTGACTACTCCGGTATTTACCTATCTTCTGTGTGTGTATGAGAACGCGGATTCCATTGGGAATCTCTACTCTTCACAAGAGCATTCTCACAGTAAAGTGCATGGACTACCAAGTCTTTCATAAGACTCCGCGATTGGGTTCATCCTCCATGCTACACTAGTGTAGCGGCTGGTACCTTTTGCCAAAGGTGGCACCCCGAGCTACTCTTCCTTCTACTCCTTTACAATTCACTAAAGAACCCAAAATATCTTTGCCAGATAAATGGGATCGAGAGGATGGGAAGTGTGATGTGTTCTTAATGAAAATTAACATGCTGTTTGAGTTGTAACTGGACAGGTATAACACCGATCGGAGCCACATTGCACTTCTCATCTCCCTCGTTTCCAGGCAGGCAGTGGAGTGGGCCACCACAGTCTTGAGGTCGGATTCGCACATCTCACACTCTTATCCAGAGTTCAGTCGCCACCTCAAGGCTACGTTCCAGGCTCACACCTTGGAGCCCCCTCCAGCAGACACTTCCCCTGGATGTCTCTGTGTCGCCACCTCATTGAAAACCAAAGAGCCGCAGTGGGGCCATGACTCTGCCCTTGCTGGACATCCTGGGGCTCGTCGGACATCGAGCATTATCAAAAGAGCATTTTGGTGGCCTACCATGGGCGAAGACATCCAGAGGTGTCCAGGCATGCGGGGTGGGCGCCAGATCTAAATCTTCCAATCAACCCTCTTCGGGGGATCTCCAGCCTCTCCCTGTTCCCCCGATGTCCCTGGTCGCACATTGCGCTGGTCTGCCAGAGTCGGAAGGGAAAGACACCATCTAGAACGTAGTGAATCGATTCTTCAAAGCTGTGCACCTGGTTATTTTAGCCGGACTCCCCACGGCCAAAACCACCGCAGAACTTATTTTAGAACACCTAGTCCGCTTGCATGGGTTCCCCAAGGATATCATTTCGGACAGAGGGTCCCAGCTCATGGCCAAGTTCTGGCAGGCCTTCTCTCATCTGATCGCTTCGTCCAGCAGCCTCTCCTCAGGATACCATCCTCAGACAAACGGTCAGACGGAGCGGACCAGCCAACAGCTGGAGCATTTTCTGAGATGCTTTGTGGCTGATCGTCAGTGCTCCTGGGCCCCTACCTCATACGGGCAAAACTTTCTCACAATCTTGGCAGAGGATGTCTCCTCCAGCACTGGCCTTAGTCCATTTGAGGTATGCTACTGTTTGCAACCTCCGATGATTGACCATCAAGAACCAGAGGTTAACGTACCGTAGGCCCAACAAAGCCAATGGCTTTGGACCATCACTTGGACAGTGATACAGCGAGCTAACAAGCAGTATGTGAAGCAGCTTCACCGTCGGCACCCTCTGGGATGGTTGATCCATGTTGTGGGCAGGGTATGGCTCTCTACCAAACATCTTCACTTATGCACAGAATCCGACAAACGTTTGTTGGTTCCTACAGGATAACTGCTTAGGATTAACTCTCCAGCTGCCTGCCACGTGGTCCACCCTGTATTTCATACATCACAATTAAAACCTGTTTTTTACTCTCTTCTGTCTCCACAGGTTCAAGCCCCGCCTCCCCCTTGGATAGTGGATGGTGGTCTGGTCTATACCGTTCGGCACATCCTTGACTCTTGTTGGAGGGGCTGTTGCACAAGGTATCTTGTTGACTGGGAGGGCTACGGTCCTGAGGAACGGTCTTGGGTGCCTGGGTGGTTTATTCTGGATCTATCTTTGATCAGTGACTACCATCGTTGGGTATCCTCTCCTCCGGGTCTGTCTGGTGACTTTCCTGGAGGGGGGGGTACTGTCACGCACATGGATCACATGACGTGCAGGAGGAACCAGAAATGAGTGCCTCACATGGTATAAATACCCAGGTATGGAGGTAGCCATTGCTCAACTATTGAGTCTTCATCCCAGTTCCTATCCTGTTCTCCCTGATTGTCCAGAACTGTGAGTACTCTGGTATTTACCTATCTTCTGAGTGTGTATGAGAACATTCTCATAGTAAAGTGCGCGGCCTACCAATTCTTTCGTAAGACTCCACGATTGGGTTCATCCTCCACACTACACTGGTGTAGCGGCTGGTACCTTTCCACGACACTGACTATGAAACTGAGTTTGAACTGATTTGGATTATTGATTTGATATTCCTTCCAGTGGCTTTGCTTCTGAGTAATGTTAACAGGGAGATGTTTGATATTTAAATACACAAATATTTACATGTCAATCACTTCCTGACTGACAATAAGAGAAAATGTTTTGGATCAAGTGGAATGATTCCTATCTCAGGTTGGTGAAACAAATATGACAATTTCAGGACTGAACCAGGTCCTGCAGAGATTCTTAGCTTCATTTGCCTGTAGGAGAACAATGTAGTTAACACAGCTGGTTGTTGTTTTTGTGTTCTGAAGACTGTAGTAGTAGATTTGATCCAACAAGTGGATGTGGAGAACTGTTAACATGAGTTCTCTGCCATCTTTTGTGTTTGCACCGTACATCAGCTTCACACTCGGTGACTAGAAAAGCACAAGTTAAAGGCCATGACTCATTCCGTGTATTTATCTGGCTTTCAACCATATGTAGAAAGCATAAAGTGTATTTTACACATACGTTTGGAAATGACATTGATGTGGAACTTGTAATTAATAAGATGACAGCTTTAAGGCTGTTCTGCCCAGACTTTTGGCAACAACAAAACTCACCTGACCAGCCTAAATAGGACTGTAATTATTAGCTGTGCCATACTAATATCTGCCAGCTGCATAATTTGGTGCCAAATTATTAGTATAATGGATGGAAGGCAGTGTATCCCTGCGGCAACTCTGTTGTGACTGGCAGACTCATTTTGACATTGTTGAATTACAATTTGCTCAAGCTATTAATAATTCAAGATGGGAGCTTTATCTTCATCATCACTCATTACTATTGGTCTTTGAACATCAGTGAGCACATGCTATGCAACCCTTATTTAGAAGGCAAGCCGTGTCCACACCTTTACCTAGGCCATTTGTATTTCTATTTGCTACATGGTATCACCATTCTATTCAGTTTCCCATAAATGCTGCTGTCCAAGACAACCCCCCTTTACGAACCAGTAGTATGATTTCACACACACTTCAGACGTTTAATTTGGCGACCGCTTTGTGAAACTGCACAAAAAAAAGGAAATTGGAACAATGTGTAGCCACAGAACGGCCATGGATTCAGCTGTTGTAGACGGACCCACTGGAAAAACAAGGGCTCAACACTGCTCAATGAAGCATCTCTTTCGCAATCTCCCAGGACATCTGTGAAGCTGCAGGCTAATGCAGGGAGTGGCTGTGGCCACTTTGACACGAGGCTTTTCTGGAAAGCCCATTCTTAAGTTAGAGGGAATCCTCTGTTGTTCTGCATTCTCTTTGAAGCAAGAATAAAATAGAAGGTCGGCTCAGAGACAACAAGCCCAATCTGACCAGCAGCACACCACTCAAACGAGGCTTGCATGGATAAGATCTTGACATTTGAGAAATGAGTCATCAGCACAGAAGGAGAGTGTAACAGCTAGCTGACGGGACCTGGAGACTTTACAGGTCTAAAGAATGCTTTGTTCACAGAAATATTAGAAAGAAAATGTATAGTTTATGCATAGTTTAGTATATTTATAATTTATAATCAATGTGAATCAAAACTCATATTCTTCTATAACATGAACTATGTTTGTAAGAAACATGATATCACGTAGTATCTCCAAGCAAGCTCAGCATTTTCAGTTGATGATAGGAGTTGGTGGGAGTGGGAGGTGAAGCAGTATTTGTTTTTCCTGCCTACTGGTGCATGACCAAAGATCTATTGGTGTATAATAATGTAATTATTTTGTGGCTGGACATATTTTAGTTACTTGGTGGTTCATCTAATCACATTTTGACGGATTCTTTGTTCAGCAGGTTTTCACAGTTGCAAATTAGTGTTAACTTATATAAGTCAGTTTTTGTTAGAGATTAGGGCTAGAGATATATTTAGCCATCAAAAACCTTAATTTGTATGAAGTTTAGTGAAATCTTCACCACTTTTTATGGTTTCTAAACATTTTTGATCAGGTTGGTAGATAAAATAATTCTTTCATTTCAGTATGACAAGGACCTATAATTGGAGAAGCTGGCACTGCTGTGCCTTGTGGCCCACAATTTTGCGTTGATGGGAAATTACCGCGGCGTAGAGGAATTCAGGGAGCCTTTGAAACACACTAGATTTGGAGAAGTTTCGGAGTTTCATTTATGCCCTGGTTAGCCACAACTAACCACACATTGTGCTCTGAAGTTGCCATCAAGGACCAGATGCTGATGCCTGGGTTTTGAAGTATATCAAGTCTTAGAGGCTGAGTCAAAGTAATAACCAAAAGATGCAATTAATGTATGATCTCAAGTAAATGGAATCTGAATCTGGACAGATCCTGTTTAGATAAGGCATGGAAGCAGACAAATGCAAGTTTTAGTCTGTTACTCTTTTATTGGAAATGTACCACAGTTTAATTCAGTGGAACACTGGAATTTTTCATTCAGAGGCCAGATATGAAATTATGGTTAGCAATGGTATAGTCATACAGTGACTCACTTTTTACCTGCTCTTAGGGTTCAGCTTAGCACACACAAAGTCATGACTCAAGGAAAGGTGTGCCTCATGCAGCCACCGGATTTCTTTGCCATCTCCAGCACAAGTTCCCCTGTGGCATGTGTGAATTTAAAGCCTGCTGTGGTTTGGCACTTGTTATTTAGCTAGTCCGCATTCACACACAGCGGTGGCGGTGTCACTAGGTTTCCTTTAGCAAGGCAGACTAACAATTATGACCTATCAATTCTGCTTTGCTGCACAGGGGAAAGCTCTGCGAATGAGGTGGACCTTTTGCCGTTTGGTTTCCCGCAGCAGGTTGAAGTGTCCTAAGCTGACCAGTTTTCCACTGTATCTCATGAGTGTGTGTTTTCCGTTGCAAGTAGATTTTGAGGAAAAATAATAAGCTTTGCTTTTGGCCTGCTCAGAGTTAAGTGGCAGATATTTTTCGTTTTGATTTCGTATTCATAATTTTGACTTATATCTCGGTGTATGAATATGGATGAGTAGTATGAATACGATGATTAACAGTCCATAAGAAAACACAGAGGGAAGCAGATGCATAAATAAAAGTTGATTGCAAGGCTAATTGCAGGCTAAAACAGCTACAAACATGAGACAAAGCGTGGGATGCTCCAATAAATTCAAGAGTTTTTCTTTGTTTCACTGAAGAGACAGATTTATCAGTTTATGAGCCATATGTGCAATATGTCATTTCATAACAATGTTTGAATGTAGAAACTTTTTAATTCACTTCACTAATGTTGCCTAATGCTAATTACTAGACCCTTATGTTATGAAAGATATCAAGAAAATCTTTAATGTCGACATCTGATGCATGTTCAGAAAACAAAGTTTATGATTTTATCAAAAGCTCGATTGCAAAACTGCGACATTTAGGAATTTTTATAACTGATGGTACATTGATTGAAAGGGTGCCCTCCTATAAGTACTTAGGAATATGGATTGATGAAAAGCTCTCATTTATACATACATATTTCTAATTTAGTCAAGAAACTTAAATTGAAGATTAGCTTTTATTTTAGAAATCAATCATGTTTCACATTTTCTGCAAAGAAAAAACTTGTGGAAGCCACCTTTATGTCTGTTATTGACTACGGTGACATACCCTATATGCATGCAGCCTCCTTCACTCTAAGGAGCCTGGATTCAGTGTACCATGCTTCACTGTGTTTTATTTATAATGCAAAATCTCTCACTCATCACTGCATTCTCTATGATGTAGTCGGCTGGACATCATTTGGGAGTAAACTCCCAAAATGCCACAGTACCCTTCTTTTTGTCAGTTCTAGTAGCTACCATCTGCGTGCATCCAAGTGGCTGCTCTTGAATGTTCCATGGTCATGGAATAACCTTAAAAAAATTCTTAAAATGGAAACATTTGTATCCATAAATGAATTCAGGAGTATCATAAAGAATGCAGTGAGGGATGAATGTTATTGTTTTTCTTGTGATTGAGCAGTTTTTTTATTTTTTATGTATTTTTTATGTGCTGTTCTTATATGGCTGCTACTTTGGCCAGGTCTCCCTTGTAAAAGAGATTTCTTGTCTCAATGGGACTTCATGGTAAAATAAAGGCTAATAAATAAATAAAATGTAACATACATTCTTGAACCTTAGGCTTAATTTTTACCTTGCATTTATCTAACAAATATTTCGAGGTCACAAACAAGTTATCTGGCTTGAATTGTGAAGAGAAGAGGTGTAATAATATCAATACATACATTTACAGCATTAAGCAGATGCTTTTATCTAAAGCGACTTCCATTCCCTAACTACAGGGGGCAGTATCCCTGGAGCAACTTGGGGTTAAGGGTCTTGCTCAGGAACCCATGACCTTTTGATCCAGAAGCAAGTATCCTACCCGCTAGGTCACCACCACACCATGTTGATATGTATCTAACAGTACTGTATTGTTATTTACCTGCAGGGATGCTATTTTAATTTTTTTATTTTTTTGGCAGGTTGTATTCAACAGAACAGAGACGCTTTATTATATTTTGTGTCAGTCAGTTTAAGAACTGTGTGAAGCTTTAGGTTTCATCTTCTGTTATTAATTGTGTCTACCAGATGTTTGCAGATGCAAAATCAAATTCTAAAGTTAGGCAATATATGTTCATTTTATTTAGAAAAGGTTTATTTTATTTAGAAAAAGCATCACTTGCCACTGGATTGCCACTGATCATGAGGTGTATTAAGAGTATCATTGTGGGTCTGTTCATGGTTCTTCAAGTGAGAGTCACTTGTTGAATACAACACATGGTGTGGGTAATGCAGGCCTGGAAGACACCTGTCAAATTATTTGTCGTCTGTAATTTTCATTCCAGAAGGTTAGACATGACCTTCTCATGGAGTATTTCCTTGAACCTTTTATTGTTTCCATGTGACCTAAATTGAAGAAGAGGTCATTCATACTGCTCTGTGCCAAGCCTGGAGTGGAGATGCCCAGGTTCTCCCCTAAACGTCATCATCACTAGAGCCCTTTTTAAATGGCTTCAGAGCGCTTGCTTTACCCAAAACCCTTCATGTGGCCAACACTGACTTCCAAGAAAGATGAACCGGGCCATAATGTGGCCACAGAGTGACCGTCAGTGTACCACGACTGTGGTTTCAGGGAGATCTCACTGAAAGCTGCCCAGGATGGAGAAGTTTAAGGAAATGCTTTTGACAACCCCTTAAACAAATATGGCATGGCAAAAAAACCCAAAGAGCACATTGATTGATATTTATTTTTTCCCCCTTTCGAAACTGGATCCCTTTTTTCTTTTTCTTTTTTTTTGAATGAGAGGCTTATTTCCATTCTGCACCTATCAATTTCTATGGGAGGATTAAACAGTTTCCTCTGTTCTCTTTCCAGTTACAAAACCTCGTCTGACAAATATAGATTTCAACGCCCCTTTACTGGCAATGAATTCATTTTATTTAGCTCTCCTTGTTTGGCATTTAAGGTTAGTCAAAGCAGCTGTCTGTCTAACTCTCAGCCTGGTGAAATCTGTGCTCTTTAGCTCATCTCTGTAAAAATAACCTCTGTTGAAGACTCATCTGTCAGAAAACATCTCTAAATTGCTAAAAGTCCAAATCTGAATCAAATTATAGTCATTTTTGCTAATGTAGGCCAAAGATGGTTAATTCAATTTCCAGCTTGGAAATACTGTTTATGAGCTAAAGTCTGATCCCTCGATCAGAGTGCATTACCTTTTTCCCTTGAAAAGCTTATTTTTTAATCGTGTCAGCTTTGTAATTTTACATTTGCTGAACTGTGACATTAAGCTGCGATGATGCAATTTAGTGTGCTTTTTTTGTTCAATCCCTATGAAGCAAGTGTATGTGTCAAATATTTAGGGCAGTGTTTATAAGACTGGACAGTTTCAGTAAATGAGTCAAGAACTTTTTTTGGGGAGATAAATAAAACATTAGTAGCTTTGTTAGATGATTAATGTACTGCTGATGGGTAGACAAAACATTCCATCTGTTTGATATTTAGACTGCAGCCGTGGCTGGGACGTACCTGAGAGGACTGAATCATTTTCTCTTTTAGCTGTTTTAGCATTCAGGTTCAGGCTGATGACATATAATGAGTAAATGCACAGGTCTGACACAGCTCAAGCTCAGTCCTATGGACACTCAAAAATGCAGGAATTTCTAGAAGAAGAGAATCCACGAACGACTTCCCAGTGAATTTGAAAGCAGCTTGCTGATTTGGACGGTGCCAAAAGCTGTTTGTCAATTTCTGAGGTAACGAGAGCTGCTGGAGATTTACTGTATGGAAAACGCTTACAAAGATATTGTCGGAAAAGAAAACAAAGCAGGAAAATCTGCGAGGGCCATGTGGAAACTTCATCAGTCCTGATTTAGCAGTCTGCTTCTCTTTCTCGGGTGTTACCGTCTGCAGGAAAAAGTGGGCTTGCGCTCTCCTGGAAGTCTGATAATTACGACAGCATTTCATTTCTTCTAGGAACACCCAGGACTTCTTAACAATGACCTCAGGGCAACCCTTTTTGTGGGTCAAAAATATATTGGGTAAGAGGTTAGAGTACTATTAGAGACTTCTCAGTGTGTGAGCAGGCCCGGAGCCACATACACACAGACACACGCTTGAATAACCAAGAAAGCATGCTCTTTATGGAGTAATTTTGCTCTGAATGAGTCGTTTCCTGAAGCACAGGGCGACGTCACAGCACGTACAGGATGACTGTGGCTAAAGAGAGAGCACTGCCTAACCACACTCTCGTTTTGGACTGCAAACACCATGCACAAAACATACATTCACTAAGATGCCCATGAAAGGAATAAAACAAACAGAAAACAAGCAGTTGCCTACACTTGTTTACTTTCTTTAACCATAAGTTTTTGCTCCTGGCGACGAACTCTTAAACACATAAAATGGGAGCCGTGATTTGACTGGGAGTTTGTTTGAAATACATATTGGTGATTTCCCGGCAAGAATCGTCTGGGAGCCATTTTGCATTCAGTCTAGATGCCATGAATTGTAGGCTCTCCTGTTACTGCTTAAGTAACCAAAGTAGTCATAAAAGTGGTAATAACCTCATTGTTGGAGGTCATTGAAGACCAGTCTCTGTAATGAACTGTGAAATTCATGGTTTTGTATACTTTAAATGGAAAATCAACTCGTGGAGGTATAATCCTCCAGAAAATATGACATTTCCTACCCAACATTATATGATCAAATACACAAAAGCTGGAATTTATCTCAAGGACACTTAAAAAATATCAGTTTCGTGCCAGTATTAAGTTGCAGTTGTGTGGGATACCTCAAATTATATCTGTATTCTCTACTTTGATTAGTTCTAAGAGGGAAGGGAATCTATAACCTTTACAGTGAACATGCTGAAGAGTTCTGTGTTTTATCTGGGCAATATGTCATCTGACCTGCTGCTTGCATTGGCAGAGCTTGAGAGGTTGGTTGGGAGGCCCGGAAGCCTATTTATGCAGTTGCATTCTTTATATTGATTTTTCTTTGTGATGCCTGTGACATTCTTCATTCGCGAACAAATAAAGTATTGTCTTGTTGATTTATTTTCACGAAAATGAAAAAAGATAAAAAAACATGTGGCCAAATGAGACATCTGGGCAAGACCACACGTCTCTGGGGAGAACTTGAGAAGGTCACATATCTCATCATAGATCTCCTACAGCCCAGCCAACAGAGGTCTGGTCACCCACAGTATCTGGTAGAACCCTCTTCTCATATCCAGCCATCGCTTTGGCCGGTCTCATCTGTGCCACACAAAAGACTGCCCAGTTGCTCTAGTGCTGCTTGTAAGAGGCTCCAGTTGCCATTTCAGCCTTAACAGTCTTGTGTGTAGCCCTGAAATTCAACCTTTTTTTAACCTCAGCCTTCGAATTCCCCTGTCAAAAAGAAATGCAATTATGTCCCATAAGCTCGTTCTTGTCCTGGATTTATTATTTTTTGGTATAGATGTCCTATCTGTGTGCAGTTTGGCCAATCCAATCATGTAGGTATGTTTTATAATGAAATATGCTGTGCTCTTTGGGTGAAGATTTGAGAGAGAAGAAAAACTAAGTAATGGATGTGTTTTTATACATGGATGTGTTTTTATACATCCATGAAAAGGGTAATATGACCATTGGATTAATGTTATTATCCTTACAGTTGGGACTTCATCCCAGGAATCCTGGTATTGGCCTCTCCTAGCACAACGGCAAGCTGTTGCCAGCCAACTTTCAGTTAAAGTTCCTGTTCTTTTCATTTGCCAGATCTGTTATGGAAGCCAATTATATTTTGTGGACTGTGTCTGTTATCACGGTGTTCATACAATAGATAGTGGTGGGGAGTGGAGTATTATCAATGTACAACTCATGCAAATGAATGAGCTTTATTGTTGTGCCGCTGCCATGTGTAATACCTCTAACAGCCTTATTTAAAAAAAGGGTTACCCTCGCTAAATCACTCCATGATTATAGTGAAAGCTTTGAAGAAGTGCTTTGCATGTGAGTAACGGAAGATGTACATGTTATTTTACTTACTTAAAAACTTCGTTGTTAGTTTACAAATGATTGTGGGAATTACACTGGAAAGGTCCATATTGTTTGAGAGATACTGGCATGCTTCTAGTATTTCTATTTTGTTTGGGATATAACAGAACTGTAAATACTGGACACAAATACATAACGTTAAAAAAAGAAAAACCAAACAGCTCACTTTTTCGAGAGTGACAGACTTCTTGACAGTCTGTTTATTCTGTACTTTGGGTTTCTGACCTACTCCTGGATAAACAGTAGGCATGTGGAAAGAGAGCATCCTACAGCAGCTCCAAAGCATTGGCGTTTTTTGTGATGAATGTGTGGGCATGGTCTTTGAGTTGGTCAGTGAGGTAGCCACATGGCAACATCGATGGTTGACCTCTTAACACCCACATCTTGTGTGCGCACACACTGGTGTCAGCAAAACTGGAGAAATCTGCTAGGCCTCACCACAGATCGCCGAGCCACGCGTCACTGGTGGCGTTTGGGCCCACGTTCGCCTAAACTTGCCTTAGTGTTGCGGTGGTGTCTTCCACCACGGCTCCCAACGATAAAGCTATTGTTTCCTCTACTGTCTGAGGAGTGGACTATCCAATACGTCATCAAAGGGCACAGAAAGATTTCGGAGACGTCTCTTTGGTGCGTTAGTCAGAGTCTGGCGTATATGATGTGGAACAAAGATGGCATGTAGGCCGTTGTGAAAAGTCATTTCTGAGAGACCAAATAGGAGAGACATATCAGATTAGAGGATGTGTTGGTTTTGGCTGGGGTGTCCCGTTATGTTGTGGCAGGTCACAAGTTCAGCTCCCGCTTGGTTTGGACTCCAGTTAAACATATTCAGTAACATGTATTTTGTGTCGATAATGCCTTCAAGATAAAATGACAAGTAAAACAGGAATTCAGAGGTCAAGAACATTTCTTTTTGGAACTTTAGCTTGAACGCATTGGTGTTCTTTTTTTCCGTCTTTTAAGAGTTTGAGGCTACTGTAAACCATGAGAGCAAAATCTTAGAGCACCGTGTCGATCAGATGAAGGCGTGACCTGCTGGGAACGGGGAGAGGCCTTGAAGACGTCATGGCTGTGCTATTTTTGGGCAGGGACACTTGGGGACCACATCAACATCACAGGCATACTTTGTGGCTTTGTCGTCAAGTTGGGGTGGTTGAAGAATTCAGAATGCAGTTGGAGTCCCTGTAGTCCCCTTTGACCTGACGTATATTCCCGGGCAGCCCTTCTCTGGACTGTGTGTCCGCTAACCACAAGCGCACTTAGCACTGGCTTAAATCACTAGTGCTCTTAGATGTCCCTGGAAATTGTATCTAAGATGCTAGAATTGTGAAAAGCTGTCAAAGTAAACTGAAAGGTAAAATCAACATTAACAATAGTACTTTAATGGCCTTAAATGTTTGGGGGCGGCTGGTGGCCTGGTGGTTAGGGAGTTGCCCTTGTGTTCGGAAGGTTGTGGGTTCAAATCCCAGGACTGCCAGGAGCACCATACCCTTAAGCAAAGCACTGCCCCACGCACTGCTCCCCTAGGTGCTGCGTCACTGGCTGCCCACTGCTTCACTTGGTGAATGAGTTAAATTCAGAGAGAGAATTTCACACTGTGTGCTGTGCTGTGGTTTTCTAAATACAAAGCACATTTTGATGTTATTTTCAGTATATACACATACTGAAAAAAAAGCTTTACACACAGAAGCTCAGAATAAACAGATACAAAAATATTTTCCTAAATATGAAATTGCTGGAGCACACTTACACTGTACTAACCTTTATGGGTTAACTGTTTCTGGCTGTAGCCCATCTGTTTCTCACTGTAGGACCACCACTGTCGAGGCATTATTTGGGTGGCGGGTCCACAGTAGTGCATGTCAGTGTGAGCCTCGGCCAGCCAATCGTGGAGCCGGAGGGCGGGGCCTGCCGGAATACAGGTAGGAAAACAAAAATCAGAGAGGAAAATGGCACAAAGTTGGTGGACGAATCCTTTACTATAAAAGTAATGGAGCCCGAGCGGCTTCATTCTTCTCCGAGGAAATATGCAGCCGCGGACAGCGATGAAAGTGCACATGGTAAGAGCATGAAGGTCTCTGACTGACTTTAGCCTTTCTTTAAAGCAGATAGTGTACCGTTAACCTCTCCGCGTCTCTTTGCTTTCTCTCCCTTATTAAATTTTTACACGTTTGATTATACCGGTACGTCCCTTAACTCTAACGGACTTCTAACGGCTTAACCTGATGCTGCAGGTGAAGGAAAGATCTTAACCTTTACTCCAAAAACTGCTTTTCAGCACTTGTGCTGCTTTCAGAAACAACTCACAGAAACAACTCAGACAGAAACAACTCACAGAAACATCTCACAGAAACATCTCACAGAAACTCCAGGAGAGAAGCTGATCATCCTCTTCCAGGATTCCCACAGCTTTAGAGCAAAAAGGCGTTTCTTTGTAAATTAAATGAACTTGATCAATGAGTTCTCTCTCTGCCTGTGCCACATTACCTTCCCCCAGCGATGGCTGAACCAGACCAACACGTTTTATGTGTGAAAGAAAGGCACTTTATTCTAAACTGGCTGAAAATGATAGTTTACTGCTTTCTCCAACTGTGTCACACATATTCCTTGTTCAGATTTTTCATTACATTATTTGAATTCTGGTCTATTTTAGGCTGCTCCTTATGATGAGCATCCTTACAGGTCTGGAGGGAATGACAGGTCTTCCACTCATTTAAATTATGGTGGAAGTTAAAACCATCTATTTACTGGGTGATTCAGCAGTCACAGATTGAACCTGGTCCTAAAATGAGATGAACTTGTGATGGGGATTCCGTGTTGACTGTGCAGTTTCCAGACAAGAATAGAAGAGACTGTTACCTCTTGGGTTGGAAAAACACCTTGTGGAAATGACACTGGCACACCTTGATGTAGCTCTATTTATTTGTACTGTACGAATGGATAATATGGAGGAGTTTGAGTTCTTTCAGTGTCCATGCCGCTTACTTTCGTGAGGAACGACACTTATTTCACGTGCTTTGCATGTTGGCCGTCCGTGGTCATGCTACATGATTTGCATGTAATCTTGTTTTGATGTGTATCAGATAACATTGTAACTTTACTTGTGGGCTGTCTCTATGGGTCTTGTTTGGGGGTTATTGTGTTTAAGTACTCGAAGTACCTGTAGAGAGGCAGTGAAAGTTTGGAGATGTGTGTGGTGGGGTGTAACATGGCAACAGAATCATCATTAGCCGTCATCAGTAGGTGAAAAATAATGAACTTTCTCTGTCTGCTTACCTGTCCTTACCTGTCTGTTTCTATCAGTCTCCCCCCCCCCCCCCGTCTATTTCTGTCTTTCTGTCTCTGTCTCCATCTCTGTCTCTCTCCCCCTACATCTATCCATCTTCACAAGGAATGGTAACCTTTTACATTGTGTCATTATTATTGTTATATTATTATTATTATTATTATTATTATTTTTATTATTATTATTATTATTAACAATAATAATAATGGGAACAGTGGCCAGAGTGACATTAAACAAAATATGAGCCTACAACGTTTATTCAAATGGGAACAAATAATCCTGAAGGGAAGTACAGAGCAATAAGTTCCTCTTTTGGATCAGAACGGGTATTATAGTCTTTGAAGGCCATTATTGTCTCCTCTGGAGTGCCAATTTCATGATGGTCCGACAGATGACCTACGGCCGTGACCGTTCGTGTTTTTTAAATTATCCAGACAAAATAACCAAACGTCTATAAAGGCCGTAGATAAAGATAAGAGCAAAGAAACAGAATGTGTAACAAAAACAATACACCCCGCCCCCCTGCCCCCCCGCCTTCACTCCTGTGTGTCTTTATTAAAAGAGCTGAACTGTTAACAGGCACCTTTTACAGCTTACAGTAAATTCCAAAAAATTCCAAAAAAGTGAAGCAGTAAAAATAAGACAACAGAATTTAAGAAGCAAAATTTTAATTTCATTTTGAATTGCATTGTTTATAGATTGCACAGCCATCACCTGGACATAATCACCAAACAGAAACTGGTTTGTTTAAGGAAATACTGTCATCTGACAAATTATCCTGCAGGATATCCTCTTTAATCATGAAATCAGTCTACATAATTAGGCTACCTTGATTGATTGTGCCTGGGATGCATTTGTTTCCATTTTCATGTTGTGGTGTCTCCTCTCACTTAGAACAGATCAAACATGACAGCAGAGAATGGCTTGTGTTAGTCTTGTTAACTTGTGCAGTCCTGTCTCTGGCTCCCTGGCTTGTGTATATTAAAGTGAGCATTTCTCTGATCTTCTCTCATGTGTGTGTCGTGTGTGAGGTTGATGGCTTTATGATGGGCATGTTGGGGAGCCACATGCTCATTTTATGCCAGGCCTCCCAGGCAGTAAGCAAAGCTTCTGCAGGGGCCAGGATGAGGGAACTGTGCTGCCGGAGTCAGAGGCACTGGTGTAGGTCCACATGAGGTAATTCAAAGACCTGGCCATGGTTTTGCATCCTATTATACCACCTGAGGAGCATCTTACACTGTTGTTCTCCTCAAATGAATTCCACAAAGCCACACATTGCACGAAAAGGCCACGGCAGTATTCCACTAGAGTGTTCTGGAGTTTTTTTGGCAGTGGTATAGCAGTCTACAAACTTTGTAGATTGTTAGAGTCTCCAAGGCAAGAGATAGGAGACGTGCTGAAATGGCTCTGAGGGTCAGTGGTCTGGGTCAAAGCCTTGCATCACTTTTGGCTCATACAGCGCGAGATCTGAAAACCCTCTCTCTACATGACGCTGTTTCATGGTTCCCCGGTTGCTGTCTTTAAACTGAGAAGGTTTGCTGTGGAACATTTTGCTGCATCTGGATGAGGTAAATGTTACATACCTTGAAATCAAACGTTTGAATTTAAAGCTGGCTATAGGCCATAAGACTCATCTTTTGTTGAGTTCCTTTAGATCATTCGAATGGTGTAATTATGGTTGTCAGAAGCCCTATGCTAGTGTGTAATTTTGGTTTACAGTTCTGTACCCTGCGTCGTCAAATGGCAGCCTTCCTCAGAGCAGTGAAAGGCTAAAAGTTCATTGGCTTTTCTACCGTTCGATTGCCATACGTGTGGCATTCCCCCATGCTAAAAAATGAGCTTGAGGACTTAATGATTTCCTCGCCGAGTCCCACCACCTGCTGTGGAGAACACAATGTTTGGTCTGGAGAAACCGTAGAGTGAGGTTTATGGGTAGTTCGCCTGCTTTCCCCTTCTTGTGGGTCTTGCTCATTTGAACGAAAGCCAAGTGGAGTCACACTAGGGCCATAGTGAGATCCGGAACATATTGTTGTTCATGGCAGCTGGGTGGCGGGGAAGTCCGCAATGTAAAATTGTTCAGTGGTGATGCTGCACTTAGGACATCTGGGCCACATACGGCCTTGATCATTTGTCTGCTGATGCTGTGGCAATATCAAATCTTAGCCTGGCCTAACATACACCACTCCAACACACAGACACACACACACACACACATGCATGCATGCATCGTAATGCTTTTTTTTTGGTTCTGAGCATGGTTCACCAAGAAAAACACACATCCAGACATCTTATTGCCATTGTCTTCTCCCTTTCCATAGCTTTTTATGATGTCTTTTGCATGGGCCTACCATGAGACCCCCAGGTACCAACACCGTGACCCCATCACCTCTAAGATGCTGCTTTGTGACCAGTGCCCACCAGGCACAGCTGTGGAGCACCACTGCACTTCCAGCGAGCCCACCATCTGCGCCCCCTGCCCTGAGAGGCGCTTTGCGGAACAGTGGCACTGGGGAGACAGCTGCCAGCACTGCACTTCAGTCTGCAAGGAGAGACAAGTTGTCCGGAGGGATTGCAACAGTACACACGACCGTATTTGTGAATGCATAACTGGCTTCCACCTGGTGGTGGAATTCTGCGTCCCACACACCTCCTGCCTGCCAGGTTCAGGTGCCGCAGTGCTAGGTAAGAATAGCCACTTTGGCAGGCGTCCGGTATTAATTACAATAAAAAATATCTCTGTTCTAGACAAGAGTCCAAATGTGTCCATCACCAGTCATAGGCTTGGTGCGAGTCCACATCTGTCAGTGCTCTCTCACAGTTGTTGTTCAAAAGCTGCATTGGCTGGTCTCACACATTATAAGAGTGCTTTGATGCTTCCTGAAATCAGATCACTTCGCCACATTTCCCTCTCTCCGTTATTGAAGCACTCGGGAGTCTGGGAACATAAAACACCCTTCAAAGTCAGCCATCCTGTGAGCTCAGCCCAAAGTTGGATATACCCACAGTGCCTCTCGCTTTGCTGACTCCCATTTTCCACCTTCAGTAATAACCTGTGTCAGCGTTAAAAAAACGAAGAGGGAGCGTCCCTTTAACAGCAAATATCTCCCCTTCGTTTTGCCTGGCAGACTGTGAGTAGCTTGCCGGTGCAGTTGTGTTTGCTTGGGCCTGTGTTAATCAGTCTATACTTTGTGTCAGTGGCTGCCGTTATGGTAGTGACAGAATTGGGGAAAGTGATCTCAAGCCCCTCCGGCTGCAGCTTCTCTTCTGAGTGACAGACCTTTCCATAACTCAGAGCATGGCCCTCGTTAGCCTTTTGACTATCCCTCTCACATCAGCCCTTGGCTGGGGAAAGTGAGGCCATCAGTGACTTCCTTTTTTATGTTTACGCACTGGAGATTTTTCTATCCAGCGTCTTCTCTTTCCTTCTGTGCTTTATTATCAAGATTCGCATCTCCAACCGAAAGGGAATTTCTCCAGCCAAACACGGTCTGTAGAAGCAGAAGCTGAAAAAGACAGATTTACTGCAAGCAAGAGTGATATGAGTGGTGTCACATTAAGTTATGATTATCACAGATGACTTGAGGTGGAGATTTTTAAAATATGTGCAGTCTCCCAGACATCGTCATATCTTTTCTGCTTTTTCTAAGTCTTTTGCTTTAGAGTGAAATTTTACTCCATAAGGTGGCGACAGAGATCTTTAAATGCAGAACAGTTCAGCAAACTGAAAATATGTTAATTGACACAGATTTGTCCCTAGTATCTCATCCTGTACAGCCGTATATATTTAGCGGTTGTCATTATGTTATGAAAAAAAAACACATAGAGATACATCGTGTGGTTCATAGTCTATATTTATTTTATTTTCCTGGGGTCATGATACAGAAACATCCTTACTCCAAAATCCTACCTCTGTATAGTAACCATAATATTTGTGTTTAAATATATATATATAGTAGTATATAGTACATTTCCATATTCTTTAATCCCATGTTTTAGTATATAGTAGTTATTGACAGCTATTATACACTAGTATGCATTAGCTTTGGGGCACGTTGTGTAGGAGACAGATGTTAAACTCCCGCCCTTTCTTGTGGGGCGTCTGAATGAATGCGGGAGATGTCTGATTAATTTTTATTTAGTTAAAAAGAGGAACTTGTACACTCTGGCCACCTGCTGCTCCTGAACGGTTGAGATAACTGCACTGCGCATATTTGCATTTGGACCCCAGATTGTCAATAATGGATTAAAGGTTCCCTGGCATATCCACTGTGATATATTGGATTAAGGGGAATCAGCTATTCTTTTAAGACTAAGCTTTGAGGAAAGCAAATAAGACAATGCAGGCCATTTCAAGGCAATTGGATTTACAAATGTTTTTAAAATGTGTGTGTGTGTTTGTATTTTAGGCACACCTGAGAGTGACACTGTGTGTGAGAAGTGTCCCCAGGGCTTTTTCTCCACTGTGACCTCAGCCACAGAGCCCTGCCAGCCCCACAGGGACTGTTCCCAGCTGGGCCTGAAGACCCTGAGACCAGGCACAGCCACCCACGATGCACTATGCGAGAGCCAGCACACTTTTGACTGCTCCCACCAGCATGCAGAGTGCCACAATGGTGAGCGCTGCTACAGCCCCTACACCCACTTAAGGTGTTTGGAAAGTATCTGTAATTTCTGAGAGGTTTTAGGTATAAGTGCAGGGATCTATTTGAAAGCATAGTGTTAACACAATGTTTAGCTTTGATGTTAACATAATGTCAGTTGACCTCATGGCCTAGATTTTCAATATCTTTCACACTTGTCTGACATCACTCGCTGACTGATCCAGGGCCTCAGATCAGGTGTGTTTACTCATTTAAAGTGGGTGCCCACAGATAAAAGCCAAGTGGTCTCACTTTCAGGTCAGAGAGGCTCACTAATGCACAATACAACAGAGAATTTTCCCACAGTTACTCACAAAAATAATTTATCATGCAAACTGATACTCTTTTTAGATTTTACTTCCATTAGAGAAGTATTAGTCATCCTTCCTTCTTTCCCCAAACTGGCTACAAATAAAGCAAATAGTTAAACACAAAAAATTCCGTAGAACACCTAAGAAGAAGAATAGAACACTTTTTTTTTCATTTTCGTTTATTTTAAAGTAGAATTATTTTCAATACAATATTGTCAGCCATTGATAATTTATTTAGCTCTTGCATTTGAGTCTTGCTGGCGCCATAAGGAATCATTTACAGCATGATGTCATATCCTTGACAATTTAAGAAGGAAGCTGAGTCAAGGGGCAGGATCATTTCAGGGATGTTCTTCATCCTGGGAGGATGTCCATTTTATACTAGGGTGCATCTGGATTATTCAGTCTGAGGTCCTCTTCTTTTATACAATTAAGCAGTTTTTAAGCCCTGATTAGCAGCTGAAATTATGTTGGTACCTGCTGCTTGAGCTATAGGTTATCCAGCCCTACTACTTTAGAGTTCCAAATGAATTCACCTGGCTTTGCAGTAGATAAACTGTACATTCT
>JBBJLS010000006.1:24664738-24705944 GCA_037577275.1 Bryconaethiops microstoma
GACCTCAAGCTGAAGCACACTTGGGTTCTGCAGCAGGACAACGATCCAAAACACACCAGCACGTCCACCTCTGAATGACTTAACAAAAGCAAAATGAAGTCCTGACTTGAATCCAACTGAGATACTGTGGCATGACCTTAAAAAGGCAGTTCATGCTTGAAAACCCTCCAGTATGGCTGAATTAAAACAATTCTCCAAAAAAAGTGGACCAGAATATTCCTCTGCAGCAATATGAAAGACTCATTGCCAGTTATTGCAAACGCTTAAGTGCAGTTGTTGCTGCTACAGGTGGCCCAACCATTTATTAGGTTTAGGGGGCTATTACTTTTTCACATAGGGCCATGTAGGTTTGGATAGTTTTTTTTTCCTAAAATCATCACTTAAAAACTGCATTTTTTGTTTACTTGGGTTAACTTTGTCTAGTATTCAAATTTGTTCGATAATCTGAAACATTTAAGTGCAACAAAAAAAAAAGAAATCAGGAAGGGAGCAAATACTTTTTCACAGCACTGTGTGTGTATGTAAGTAATCAAAGTGGTTGTTTTACTTTTAATAAGTGTCCCATTATTTTTTATATCTTATTAGTACTTCATTATAAGTCTCAAAGACTCACAGAGAACAAAACAATCAAGTAATAAAAACATTTAGTTCAAGCAACTGCAAAAGACAACTTACTTAAACCATGTCCAGATTCATCACATTACTAAGATCCACACTCTCCATGTATTTTATAAAAGCACCCCAAATGTTTTCAAAGTGTGACTGCTTACCTTTAATACTGTACGTAGTATTTCCAGAGGAGAAGGGATGAACAGTTTTATAAGCCAGTTCGTGAAGTTTGGTTTTAGAGTTTCCTTCCAAGATCCAATGCTGCAGCCACTTTCCTTGGTGTATGATGTTTATCAGGATGTAAACCTAAAATGAAAATGTAGGGTTAAGTGTCAGATGTATGCCCAGTATTCCCTTGAGAGCTTGTTTCATAACCCTCCGAAAAAAGTCCCCTTCTCCTGTCCACATATGATACACAAACCCGGGAAAGCTCTGTTAAACCTGCGCATACTGTATGTCCTCATCACCTAGTTATATTGCTGCAATCTAACCGGGTGTTAACAGTTCGAGCTACAATCACTCTTATAATTGCTGCTGCATAGAACTTAAAGTGCACAGAGCAGGTTGAATTTGAATCTGATATTAAACCCAGGTTTCAGGCTTTAGACTTGGTACACAAAGCAAAAGAGGCATAGTTTCATACAAAGTGGCTTCTCCTGAATTTTAGGACCAAATTCTCTGCCTAAAAGTATCATGTACAAGAAAGCAAAGGCCCTAAAACTGAACCTGTGAAGAACATGTGCTTAACTCTAGTGTATTTCAGAATGCACTCCAAATCTAACCAAGTGACAACTAAAGGCCTGCTAAATGCCGTTAATGTAAAATGTAAAATGTAAACTAAAGGCATTGAGGTAATATTGTTCAAATATTCTAAACCTGTTCAGACTGGGACTTTGCCTCTTTTTCCTTCTCTTGCAGTCACTGCTGCACTGCACATTTAAGTGTTTTGTTTTCCTGCTCTAACGCATCATTACCCTTTATGACAGTAAAATATTAATAGCTGATTCAAGGAGACAGAGGGAAACACTGTTTCCAGTAAATAAACAGACCCATGAAGATTACATGAAGCTCCTCAGTTCATTTTGTGGGAAACAGTACCCTCTTGTGGAACAGTACTGCAATCACAATTGTCCACAATTGCACAGTTACAATGTGTGCTGGGTTTGTATGTACGTATGTATGTATGTATGTTATTACAGATAAACTTTTAGAGATTGAAAATGTGGCTAAATTAATTGATGTAGTGTTTATAAAGTTTACAGGAGGTACTGATAGAAGATAGAAATAGAAAATGACTTGGAACTTGTGATAAAATAATAGTGAAAGTAGGCCTATCTCGTTTTGACTTACAAACTGAATATGGTTAAATATTAGGTCGTGGTTTGTAATTCACACATTATGGCTTTTATTGTAAGCTTCTTCTTGTAGTCCCAATAATAACATTCGGCTATCACACAATATTTAGTGACCTGATTATTAACTCTAGTCATTCATGTCAACCTATAATGATAAAACCTAATATTACTAATGATGCATTGTTGTGCGGTAACTCTAACCATGTACATGCAGAATTATACCTCCAGTTGTCGCCAAAAGCCAATTAGGTTCTAATGTGAAATGGGAGTTAAACATTTACAGTGATCTACAGAAAATGTCAAGCATGAGCTTAATGCACATACCAACAAATTACATATTCATTTTAAATTACAAATGTACGTTTTACACATAGATTGTATTTTTGGAGTTATATTTACAGCCTATAGTTTAAAGGTAAAAGTCTTATCAGCCATATTCAGCTAAATCAGTGTTTCCATGTCCTGCTCCTAGAGCTCCATACATTGCACATTTTTCTGTTTTCCCCTATGACCTAATAGGAAAGGGGCTCATGGGCTGCATCAGAAAAAACACTAAATGTTCTAAAAATAGAAGCCAGTGCTTTGGCTGTAGCATCAGGGACCCTCAGTCAATAACACCTAAACCTGTTCCGATATTATAGGATAATTTTGTATCTTATACTGGAACTCCCAGTATAACTCCTAAACCTAGTTTACTACATATGGAACCAAGGGTTGATTTGAAGTACGCCGTATATTTATACTGATATCACAGGTCGTCCAGAAACCCTTCGTGACCAGTGTTCTGACAGACTTTTTATCACCAGGAGTATCTTTCATACAATGGCAAACCTTCCAAGTAAGACGTCCAGTCGGAGTGCTCAAGGGTTCGAAGTTTCACCTCTGTTAACTGTTTTCCTAAAGGACTTTAATGTTTCAGCTAATCTAGTCTCCTTTATTACTTTATTAATCAGATGACTAATTTCCTCCCCTAGAGAGTAATACAGTAATAGTGATAAACCACACTATATTGACAAAAGTATTGGGACGCATGACCATTACACCCACATGGACTTTAAAGACATTGTATTCAAATACATAGACTTTAATATGGAGCTTCCACTCTTCTTGAAAACCTTTCCACAAGATGTTAAGAGTTTCTGTGGGAATTTGTGCCCGTTTATTCTGTTGAGCATTTATAAGGTCAGACATTGGATGTTGGACGAGAAGGCCTGGCTCGCTGTTTCCGTTCCAGTTCATCCAAAAGGTGTTTGATGATGTTGAGTTCAGGGCTCTCCGCGGGCCAGTCATGTTCTTCCACACCGAATTCATCCAACCGTGTCTTTATGGACCTTGCTTTGTGCACTGGGACTCCGTCACGCTGGAATAGAAAATGTTCTTCCCCAAACACTGGGTCTATAAAGTCGTAAGCATGGCGTTGTCCAAAGTGTCTTGGTATGCTGAAGCATTAAGATTACTCTTCACTGGAAGTAAGGAGACCTAGCCCAAACTCTGAAAAACAGGTGTGTCCCAATACTTTTGTCCACATTGTGTGTTTGAGACGCACCTCGCCCTGCTCGCCCCGCCCCCAGGCTCTACGTCGTTGCCACAGCAGCAGCTGCTTCGAGCCGCAGCAGACGGAGGCAGAGCAGAGAGCTCGTACTTATTTGAGTCTTCAGAGTGGGTTTTTCTCACTTAAGCTTTCCCTTTTTAAGACTTTGTCTTTTCAGCTGTGTGGACTGGCTCCAGTCATGGTTCTTAAAACGGAGTTATGGAAATGTTTTCGTCGTGGAAGAGGCAGGGAGCAGTGAATCCTGCAGTCCACTGTTTTCTGTAGCTGCCCTCTCATAGCGATACAGGGGGCTTTGTTTTTCTGGAGTGTTGCTGGATCTCAAAGTCACAGACCACCGGGAAAACTCCTAATTTTCAGCATCTGGAAAGGTGGAGAGCTGTAGCATCTGTTAAAAAAACACCAGCTTGTGTTTTTGAGCAGCAAAAAATGGAGGCTGTAATAGAAAAAGAGTGCAGTGCCCTCGGAGGGCTCTTCCAAACCATTATTGCTGACATGAAGGTAAAGCTCAGTTCTGACTATTTTTTAAATCTGTTTTAACCTCTTGTATTTAACTGTATTGTTTTACCTAATGCTTCTGTTTCTTTTCTAAGCTTTTACCTCACTCTGAACTGCCTTCTGGTGTCAAACACTGGCACAGCCAAGCAGCCACACAGAAATGTTCAGCTGTTTACTTTTTCACTCAGTGTTGAACTGTCTCTCTCCAATCAAAAACTATAGTGTCGCCAAGGTAGAAAAGCGGCTCTTTAGCTTCATAAAGCCAGGATTTTTAACCAGTCACACCTTCTGCAGAGGTGACAGAGAAAACTAAGATATTGCCAAAAACAACGTGAGCTGAAGATGTATTAAGTCCAAAGACTCCATGCCAGTAAAACTACAGTGGAACCTCTTGATGCGTCCAGTGTAAATATGAATAAGAACTGAAGTTTGTTTTGGATCCTTTTGGGCTTAAAAATGCACCACGAAAGTGTGATCAGCAGTCCAAGTTCTGATCCTGCAGAACTGAATTAAAGTACACCCCCCCCCCCCAAAAAACCCCCCCCAAAAAAACAGAAATTGGTGACTGAATGTGCAGGACTAAAATGTTAATAATCACTACTCAGTTCTGACTCTCTGATTATTAACAGCATTCTCATATTTTGTTTAAAGACACAACTACATGAGTATATTTGTAATGAAAAATTTACATTTTCTCTGTTCCAGTCTAGTCATTAACATCTCAACGTAATTCATTTTTGCGGTGTTATTTCCATCAGTGTGGTCTGTTCCAGCAACTGGACTGCTTTGCTGTTTTCTATCTTAGATCGTGAAAAAATAACACATACAAGCTTTAAGTTTCTATGCTGCAAGATGCTGATTATATACTGCGAAGTTCCACTGGAGTGTTTTCACCTGATATGGGTTATTTTGTGGTTGCAAGTTTTCAACCACTTGAGAATGATTTACGCTACTCTAGTAGTCTCTGGTTTGTTTTCTCATATTTTATCCTGGCGTGTTTGTTAGTTTCAGGTCATATTAGAATGACCAGTTGCTGGTCCATGGTGATTGTGGATAGACACCTCAGTGTACCAGTTATAGGTTAGTAAATGGCTAGCAGTTGTTATTGTTGTAGGCTAGAGTCCTTCAGTCAGTCCACTTTTTGCTCCATCACAGCTCCAGACTCACCCGAATCAAGGAATTAAGAATGTTGAGATGGGGCAGACCAAACATATGGCCTTTCATGGGTCCTGGACTTTACAAGTCTGGCCAGATCTGGTCCTGAAGGGTCAGTGTCCTGCACAGTTTGGTAGTTCCACTTCTCAGACACACTAAACCTGGCAGTTAACGGGTGAGTTGAGGTGTGTTTTGATCAGGGAAGTCACCAAACTGTGCTGCAGGACCAAATATGTGGACCCCTGGTCTATAAGGCATGGACTGGAAAATGCAGCTGTAGATTGAAATGCCACCCAGTTTGTATGTTGTTTAAGTGGACTGTTATATTCTGGAATTGTCACCACATCCCTGCACACATTCTGGTCTTTAGTCACACCTGTTAAAGGGCAAGCAAGGAAGCAGTACTGGAATTCCACTGACCTCAGAGGTCTTCAAAGTTCCTCATGTAGACGGCTAAACTGGGAAGGAATGACATTTGCCATCAGAGCCAGACAGCGTGGCATTTGGAGACGTTGGGAGTTAATTATCTTTGCATGGGAGCTGTTTTGTTCAATGATGCATGGTGGGATTTATGACTGCTCGTCAGTGAATGGATCACCCCATGTGTGGGTGAATGACATTGAGAGACATTGTTGCATATAATCTTTCCTCCAGTTCTGATTTTGCAACAACGTCGAAGTTCATTACTGTGTGTCTTTGCTGTTAAAAGCTAACTATCCAGCCATGATTTTTAATTGTGAGAAATAGTGTGTAGTAATATGATTCAGCATTGCGTAAATATAAATATAAGCATGAATAATGATGAAAAAATGAAAAGAGTTTTGGTGTAGACTAGAAGAGGTCCTGATGTAGCCAAATGAACAAAGATAAACCTTGATAAAAAAGGATGGAACTAATTGGCTCAGTGATGCAGCTCTTTAGAAATGTATGGAGAAACTCCATTGTTGCCTCTGATGTGTTGAACCCTAGCAGGGGGTAAACTTTCCAGGCCCATAAAATATTCAGCAGCAATTGCAAAGGCTCCACAGACTTCATTCATAAAGAATAGAAGACTAGAAGGACTGATCTAGGATCAGATGTCCCTCTGTCTTTATTACTGTGTTATGCTGTGTTCATTTCCCCCTTCACATGCTTTACAAATGTAACGCTTGAATGTGTAATTCTTAGTGGGTAACCTTGATCTGGGACAATTTGAAATCCCACTCAGATCCTTACACTTACAGTTCTTCCGTGGTGGGCTGAACTGCTCCCAGTTAAACAACCAGTGGAAACGTCAGATGATGGGAAGCTTTACTAAAGAGGCCCGTCCTGGAGGGTCAGTTGTCTCTCTCTCACCCGCAGATTGAGTTGCATGGCCTCACATTCCTGAAGTCACTGACACGCCAGTGCCTACAATCTTCTCTCTTGTTAAGTAGCAGCACAGGAAAAGTTGTTTGAATTTCAAATTTCTTGATAGTAGAAAATTCTTTTGTGTAATTCCTGCCTGCAAACCTTAAGACCTGAATGAAGCCTTATCCAAGCATCGTCTCTAAGGATTTTTGTTTATTTCATTGTTTGACAATAATTAAACTCCAGATTCTTTAAATACTTCTCTGATTTCTTGACTATTGATTGCAACTAGGGATGGGAACCGAAATTAGGTTCCGGATAAGAACCGATTTGAAAATACCCAGTACCGAGTACCTACTCGTATTTTATTTTTTTTAATTTCGGTTCTATAAATCGGTTCTTACCAGTAGAACGGCGGCTAACTGGCTATACCTATAACGGCTGCATTCGTCAATTGACGCAGTGTCCAGTTTCGCACAAGACGCTTCTTGATACGACGCTGCTGCAGTGTGTTAGGGCGTTTACATCCTGCAGCCTTGCCGGCAGACATCCACGCTGCAGCCAGCAGACACAGCAAGTGTCTAGTGGACATTGAACCCAGGGCCCGTTGTACAGCATCAGTTGCCGAATCAGAATCAGAATCGCATTTATTGGCCGAGTATGTGAGCAACACATACAAGGAATTTGATTCCGGTCGATGGTGTCTCCCAAGAACAACAGTATAAAACAACAATATGTAAAATACATGTGTGCATGTGCCTACACCACACCCATATGTCTCTTACAGAGCATTCTTGCTCCTCCAATAGGCCAATAGACGCGATTCTGATTCTGAGCCTTATGAAATGACGCTGTCAGCCGTTCTAGTGTTAAACAGTTGTCCTCTTTTTTTTTTTTTTTTTACTTTTGTGGAATCTAAATAGGGAATCTATAAGAACCGGAATCGATTAAGCTGAATCGGAATCGAAAAAATTCAAACGATACCCATCCCTAATTGCAACTACAGTTTATAGGTGCGGTTGTTTTAGGTGTATACCTGAATGGAGGATGTTTGGGACGCTAAATTGGTTGCTGTGTAAAGTTGCAGTCCTCCACAAGGGGTGGAGGTTGTTGTGCTTGTATGATTACTGTTTTGGTTCCACTTCTGTAAGCGTTTCAAAGAATTTCATTAGACACACGAGGCTGACATTTTCATTAAACATTCAGCAAGCGACTACAATAACTGACCGGTTTTATGTTTGTGTGTCCACAGGGCAGTTATCCAGTCTGGGAAGACTTTGTCAGCAAAGCAGGAAAATTGCAGTCTCAGCTCAGGTAATACTGTTGTCTCTCACTCTGTCGCTCTTTCTCTCACTGTCTTTCTCTGTCTCTCTCCACCCCCCCTTCAACCAGTTTTTTGGCTTAATGATCAGAAATTAACTGTTCATTTGAGGTTTGAGGGTGGCTAATAAATTAGATGAACTACAGTCTCTAAGTACAACATATAAGCTATTTTTACAAATGAAGCAAAGTTAAGCAAGTTTTAACTCCCTTTCCTCTTAACCAGAAAGAACTGAAGTACCTTTCATTCACTCTTTACTAGTCAGAAGACAACATACTCTTAGACCCTAAATTCAGGAAATCCAGGTCCATTTTTGGTAAATGAGATTTTCTGTTTTATATGTCTGTGCATTATGTGGAATGTAAAACTCATTTCAGACTATCAACATTAATCACTTTTCCAGGGTGTTGCCTGAACAGTGTTATGACCCGGAGGCTGAAAGTCACTAAATTATAGTGATGGGATATTGCTGGAAACTGCCATGATTACTTTTTGTGGTCGGCGTCTGTGGATGAGGGGCTGTTTTCACAAGCTATTTGATATCTAAAATGTAGTCTGTCATGAAACAGAGATTGCTTTACACATCTGGATTAATCATCATCCAAGCATAGATCATGCCCCCCGACTAGTGAAGCAGCACCATGAAAAGTTTGCAATGACATGTAACCTCAACTTTATTCATAGTTGGGTTTCTAAAGTCTTCAGTGAGAATGTTCTAATATGTGGATCATCCCACAGCCCACTTCTGAATCCTCAAAGCCTTGAGTCACTTGCGCCCACTCATGACCAAGCTTAGTTTGCACAAGGAGTGGTAAATGCTCCAGCATTCATTGTGCAAACAGGTCTGTTTGATGAGTAAAAAGTGAATCAGTGTGAATATTGCGGCCATAGGTACAGTAATGATGATAGCATTGTACAGTTAGCTGTGATAGAGTCCCTGCCAGACTGTTTTCCTGCTCTTACTCAACTGACTTAGGCTACACCTTATCAGCTCATATCCTGGACTTCATTAGGTTGAAATGGGAGTGTAACGACAGGACAGCAACAGGTCACAAAAGCCTGCTAGAACGATAGCGTAAATTGGGAAATACTCATTTTCTAATGTGTAAATTGCACTTAAACAGCCAACAAAGTGACACTTACATGTAGGCAACATCGATCTTACAACGTACATGAGTTCCAGCTTGAGAAAAATTTTAAAAAATTTGAAGATGAATGTGAAATATGGGTTTAATTTCATGAGACTTTAAAGACAATCCTCATGAAGTTTATTCACCCTGTTATTTTTTTTCAAACCTTGTTATAAGTGGATATAGAGTATTCTGGAGTGAACATATCTTATATGACTCAGCTTTTGTTTTTGAATAGGATAACATTCTTGTTCTTCCAACAAGCACCCAAATGTAGTTCAGTAGTATTTACCGTCTGGTATAAACAACCTTCTGGTGAGCACCTGAGCAGAACCTCAAACGCTTACTGTGTGAGGGCTATTATTTCTACTTAATTAGTGTTTCTGGAGATTCTCTGAATTAAATTGAAGATGTATTGACACTGCTCATTACATATTGAACGCATGGGGTGTGAGACTTTAGGACTGAATCCAAAATGCTTCACTTTAAAACAGTTTGGCTGTATTAGTCATCATTTCATGCCTTGTGTAGTGCACCATGTGCACAGAGAGGTTTGAACAAATCTAAAGTGAAGGGGGCTTTGTGATAGAAAACCACTACTTTTCCCTCCCAGGTACAGTGTTTTTCTGAGGTGTAGTTCAAAGAAGATACAACATCCTTTTAAATCTCGGACGCTGAAGAAGCCAGAAGTGTTAGTTAGGTTTCATTTGAACCATCAGCTTTTTGGCCTTGTTTTGTGATCACTGGTTGGAATTGCCTGTTGTGAAGTGGTTAATGAAGAGCAGAGTTCAAGCACTCTGTAATTTGGCCTGTGTCTCCTCTTCCAAGGCAGCTAAGATGTTTTGCTCCAAGATTACAGCTCTTCTGGGCATCTCTGTGTTTTGTGGTTAAAATATCTAGTGTCTTTTCCTGTGTGATCTTACCAGCGTGGTCTGAAAAACCAGCAAGCGTGTGATCCAAGCTGTCCCTGGGTTTGTTTTTACTTACTTGCCCGGCTATTCGGCACGCCAACTGCTTCTGTAGATGGATGGAATTTTCTTTCTTTCTTTAGTTTCCTTTTTCATTTCTTGTTTTTGTTTTCCAAACGTACTACCAGTTCTATCTACCAGTTATGCATTAGACTTACTGGTTAGATGGACGAGCCATTTGCAAAGCTCATTCAAACAAATGGTTCTTCTTTCAACCAACAGCCAAACTTAAGCTGGTGTTTGATTTATTTATTTATTTTTTCTCTCCAACTTCTTTTTTTCCTTTTTTCTGAAGCAGAGGCTCAGATGGCTGTACAGGTTAAATTGATTAACAGTAAACAAAAGTTTCAAGCCTCAGTCTTCTCCTCTCCAGTCTAATAATAGAAGAATGTGTAGAGGTTTTGCTTTCTTTGGCCACCATGTGATGTTGTTTGTGTCTGTTGGTTTTAGTCACAGAGGGAAACACTCTTTCAACTTCTGACTGCTCGCTTGAGCTTGGGGGCTTTTAAAAGGATGTTAAGTTGATTGGAAACATGCTGTTTGTTATATGGTAAGTCGTGTGGAACGCTCTGCGTCAACAAAAAGCCTCACTGTGGAACATTTTGTTTTGAGCCAAAAACAGGACGATACAAGACCAGATAAGTAGTGATAAAGAGAAAAAAAATAGAAAAACAAGCGTAGATTGAGTGATGTTGAAAATTTTCCTCTGGGTAGATTTTTTTTTTCTTTCTTTGTTATCAGTAGTTTCGTCTCTCGTTGCCTCTCTCTATCTCTCTCCATCTCTGTCTTTCTCTTTCTCTTTTTCTCTCTCTGTCTGTCCCTCTCGCTTTTTCTGTTTTGTTAATCTCATTCGAGCCATTGTTTGCAGATATGGGCGGGCAGGCGATGATCAAATCGTCCTCTTGTAGAGAGATGGGTATAGCACTATGGTAGTGTGCGTGTAAGGTGTCTGTTTGCCTCTGGCGTCACACTCACTGGAGCCGAATCTGATCCTGACGACCTCTGCTCGTGCTCCAGCTCTTGTCAGAGTGCTTGGCGTGCTGCGTCACATGACCTCGCAGCCGTCGACGTACAAGATCAGATTTCACACTCTCTCCGCTGCTGACGGGTGTTCCAGCTGTGGAATAAAAATTCCTGTAGTTCCACTCCTCTCCTTGACTTTTCCCCCCTTTTTTCCCTTCCATATCTGTCTCAGTGCTATGTCTGCAAAGACTTTATCTGCAGCCATTAGAGAGCTACAGGAGGTCATTAAAGGTTTTCTAAACAGCTGCCAGACAAAAAAAAGACAGGGCGACACAAAGGAACTAAGCATTCACTGCAGTCATTAAAGAAATGAACTGCCTTTAAATAATCATTAACCTACACCTCCTATCACTAGCCTGACAATTTCCCTCAAACAACAAAGCAACCTCTGACAAGTTCCTGTATCCAGGCCAAGCACTAAAAATGACCAGATGCCCTGGCACGTGTGTGAGAGTGTGTATGTGCATGTGTGTTTTAATGGGTTACAGATAAGATCACAAAACAATGTACCAGCTTTTGTTTCTGCTTGTTTTTGCAGGACGACGGTGGTGGCGGTGGCCACTTTCCTGGACGCCTTTCAAAAGGTGGCCGACTTGGCTACAAGCACGCGAGGTGAGTAGTCAATGGGCCCAGACGGCTGAATAGTTGGAAAAAATAGACAATGTGTTGTGGAAGGGCTTCCTGTTTTGGTCCATTGTCACAGTACAGCGTCTTCTGCTCAGAGGGCTGCACAAATGCTTTTGTCATTGTTAGCAGTTCCTCCCATCGTTTTGCTGCAATGGGAAAGTGCCTCTCATGTCGTGCAGAGGAAACAGAGGCGACTCCAGGCACGCCTGATCTCTCAGTGCAGTGAGTGTGTCTGTTTGTGATGGTGTTTCTCTGGAGGATGTCTCTCATGATGGAACAGGGTCATTGAACTTAATACCCATTCTTATTCATGTCCCCCAGGATGCCATCCTGATTCTTAGCTGTCCCGTCTGCTTTCAGTTTTCACACGTCTTTCTTTTTGTATTCCAGACTAGTAACATACACCTCCTGTCAAAAGCCTGGGGGAGCCAAACTTTTAAAAATGGTTTTTAATACAAATGTTACTTACTGTCAGTTTGATAGTGTATGGAAAAACATACTGTCAATGTTGAACCAAATGCTTTCTTCCTCAAAATAGAAACTTTACAAGAGAAGGGAAGAAAATTCATAACTTTTAATGGATTTTATTACATGTAAATTTGTTTTTATTGCCCCATTCATTGTAATGTTGTGGGCTAAATGTTAAAAGCAACTGGCATTTTCAAATCATGATATGACCTTTAAAAAAGTTGACAGTGACTACATTAAATGCTTATCAGATTTTTTGAGTTAACAATATCACACATAAACCTTTGGGGCGGTACTACTTGGAGTATATGAGACATACTTGATCCCATACTTTTTATACTATTATGATGTCAGCCTTTATTGACACTCAAACCCTTCTGGTCTGTATATGTGCTTTACACAGTAACTATAAGGGCCAGTTTATTTTATTTACTTTATTTTACAATCCAGAGAACACACTTTGATAAACTTTGCTCATTGTTTCAGGGAGGCAAGGTGTATTCAAATTGTTTACCAGCAGTGTTTTACTATAGATTCTACAGTTCTCTACTAAAGAGAAAAAGAGATAAAGAGGAAAATGTGCAGAGAGAGAGGAAGGAAGGAAGAGTAAGGCCAGTTTTGCATTGCCTCTAGTAAAGTGGGAGTGCTGAAGCAGCCTCTCATTTCTACACACCCAGGCCTCTACAGATTCCTATTAATAGTCACCTAGAAATGTGCACACATTCATCACTGGCCTCTGGAGCAGTGAGGAAATAACAGGCACCCCGGCTGCAATGGCCGCATTTTTGGCTTTGGCTTGCATCCATGCAGTTCTGTGATTTGCTGGGGAGGGAAATGACAGAGCTGAATACAAAATCCTGTGCCTCAAAAGGGGCAGCATGATGCCAGGTGCTACAGATGCAGTTGAATGGAACCCATCTTTTGTGGTGAATGGAACCCATCTTTTAAAACGCATGCAAACACGCAGAGCCCTCACTGTTTAGCAGTGTGGAGTCTTGCTGTAAGCACTCTTGACCACACAAAATGCGACGACGCCCAACAGTGTCCCTCGCCCCCTTTCTCTCTGCCCACAGGGTGCAGTGGTAGGCCCTAATTGTCGGTGCTGGCTACAAAAGGACTTCGATTTTTATGTGGTGAAAAACCCAAAGACCTTCTGCTTTAATGAAAAAACGGGGGAGTTCTAAATTTACAGCCTGCCCCCATCGGGCAGCTTTTTCTCCCCTTTTAGTGCTTAATGATGTGTAGCAGTTTCCCTAGCGCTCTCTCTCTCACTCTCTCTCTCACTCTCTCTTTCTATCTTTCATTCGCATTCCCATTCTCCCCATTCTCACTCTCCCTCATTCTTAGTTTGAAAATTAAAGCTCATAATCTGATGTCAGCTGAGAGTTCAGATAGGCACTTTAATGGCATCCATGTGCCTCTGTGATGGTAGTAATTACTTGACAGACATTAAGTCTTTTTTCAAACAGGTCTTGACTTTGTCATTAATCTGCACTGTTTATGCTGGGAAGCACGGCAGCCATCCATCCAAAAAATTGCGTTCATTAAAACCAGAAAGTTCTCGCGAAACGCCATTAGAAACAGCTCAGTATTGTATCAAAGTTTTGACATTGTCTCTGGGTTCGCATGAATTCTACAAGTTTGAGAAGGAGTAGTCTCTTAGTGGTTTTGATGCCAGTGGGCGAGCTGTGTAGCCAAAAACTGCTTGAAAAGCACTTTTAAGAGGCTCTTCCACTGCATTAACTGTTTAGACTGATGCTTGTTGGTGTTTATTGTGGCCCATGAGGAGTGTTTCTGGGACTCATTTGAAATTTTGTGCCACCACTGTCATGGGAAACTAATTGTGTGTGTATGTGTGTGTGTTTGTGCGGGGGCACTGGGGTGAGGCAGTTCACTGTTTGTCCTGGCAGAGGTTGGGTCGGACAGGGAGGAGGTGTAGGGACAGATTGTGTAGGGTTTGCAGTGGCTGAGTCCGAAATAAAACCACGCAACAGCCTGCCTCAGCCGGACTGTGGGTGGGTGCTCGGTGGGAAACTGGTTCTGGAATATCTGTGGTTACATCACATTCTTATACGTGCTCGCACGCAAACACTGCGCCCTGCACACTTTTGTGATAAATAGGCATGTAACAAAACACGGTCATATCATGTATCAGAACAGCTGTCAACGTGGATCTGCATCACGTAGTGAAACCTGTGGGTAACCTGGCTTGATTTTGAGTTTCCATGTACTATTGTTACATTAGGACTGTTGCTTGTTTTCTAGTGTTTAGTAGTGTTTAAAAGAAAGGTGTCTTCTTCCATTTGTCTCTGGAAACAAAGTGTGGTGGGAACATTGCAGGATTAATCGTGTCTGGAATCACGTTCCGTTACACAATTATAACCCTGTAACATCGTCTCCTGTTTCTTGTCCCTCTTAGTTTCTTTCTTCTTTCGTGGTTTCTCCCTCTTTGTGTTCTTTGTGTCGCCTCAGCTCCCCTTTGTAAGCACTGTCTCGGTTTACTGCCAGGTATAGCAACACAAGGTGGGGATCCCTCCTCCTGGCTTCAAATCTCCAGGGCTTGCAGCAGTCTCCATGGTAACGGAATGGAAGGAGCGTGTGTATGTGTGTGTTTGTCTTTGTCTGTGTTTATGTCTGTCTGCGTTTGTGTGTGAGACAGAAAGAGTGACAGAACACGTTTAACATGCCACAGTTCAGTCCTGGAACATTTTTCTTTTTCTCCGAACCATTTAGCATTGCTCTCTTTCCCACATCTAGGCCGCATTTCCTTCACAGCTCCATCACACTGATCTTTAGCTCCTGTTTGATTCAAAATAGGAGCGTTTGATGTTTTATTTAACACCCTTTCTCCTCCATCTTCCCCGCTTGTGACCCCCCACGGCTGCTCGAGGGCCTAATGTTTTTTTAATTGAGCCACATGCATGTTGGAGCATGCATTCTCTCATCCTGTTAAACCCTTAAGCATAACTGACTTGCTGTAGTTGTGTTTGTGTGTGGCCCGCTGGGTTATAATCATGGCTTTATCACTATACTTTCTCTTGCCTATTGTTGTCAGTGTTATTTATGTTGCTTCTTATGTACCTGCCTGCACTATCTGTTCAGCCACGACTGCATCTTGCCCATCATCTCCTTTTTTCTGCCTACACCACCTCCTGCCATAAGAATAGCTCTAATGCCAGCGAGTTTGTCGTCATCTGTGACGCACGAAGGGATGTAGCGCCTTCTCACAGTCTCTCTGTTAGTAGGCGGTCCGCAAGAAAAACGCCTCTCATTCATCATGTGTGGGGTTTGTGCCATTGCCATGGCAACAGCTTGGCGTACGTCTATTCGTTCAAACCTCTCCTTAATTTAATACCAGGCAAAATCACCTTTGGCCTAGTGGATGGTGCGGTGAAAGCTGGATAAAACCCCTTTCTCCTAAATTTCTGCTGCTAGTGTTATTAACGTAGTGTTTGTATTAAAGCTTACAGCAGTGGGATTACAGGGGGTGAAGCCCAGCTGCTGTCTAGGAGGGTCCTGGATTGAACAGAGAGCTGCTAGAGAAGCACAGATACTAACTGGGCTCAATTCAACCACGTTTTACTTTGTTGTTGTGGAGACTTCAAAGAACTGCCCCCATAGCCCTGAAAGATGCAGAACAGGATAACGCCCCCCTTATACACCAACAGTGGTTTATTCATGTCTGCGTTGTTATATGCTTATCTACACTGTATATCTAGTAGTTGCCCTCACCGCCAGCGTACACTCTGTAGTTATGCTGGTATCCAGTGTCCAGGGTTACTGACAATTTAACACCAGTGACTTGATGTGGGGATGAAATATGAATGGAGGGAGTTTGGTGCTAAAGTAGACAGGGAAGGGAAAAGGGGGAGAACTTGAGTATTTTATTTTTCCTTCTTTTGGTAATTCAATAGAGATGGATTTCTAAGTTCTAAGCAGGTTAATTGATCAAGCCTGTCGGATAACAGAAGAGGTCAGAGGCATTGCTACTGGACAATCCTCCCTTTGGGTTCAAATACCCAGATGCACCAAGCAGGCGGGGAAGAACTAGTGGCAACTAAAACTGATTAATGATGCTTTTCACCTTCTCGCCTTCACTGCTTGATTCCTGTGAAGTTTTGAACCTGCACACATCGAAAGACTGCAGCTGACAGCAGACATGTATCCACCTAATGTTATTCTGTTTCTTGTTGAGTAAACAGTATTCATATATTTGTTGAAAACTCTGAAATGCGCGTCCCTAGTGATAAGTCGTGGCTATTCTACCAGCGTGTCCTTTTGAGAGTGCTGTTTGCTTGCTTTGTTCCTGTTTGTTTCTCTCCTCATGTTCCAATTCGCAGCTCTCCCACATCAGACCGCTGACACAGATTTAACATGCCCAAATGGCCAAAACAGTGCTGACGAGCTGACTAGAGCCAACAGTGTGGGACACACCGCACACACTACTGTCTGAAGTCGGCCACCAATGTTCACAAATGGCCTGACAGTGGCCAGCAGCCAAGTTATCTTAATGAAAAAAAATGAGATAACTACAGAAACAGAAATCACAAAAAAGTCATAAAGTTATTTCTCTCTGAGACTATTAAAGTCTTTCCCACTGACTTTCAGCAACCTACTGTGGTGAAAATGGAAACGAAATTAAACAGACTTGAAGGTAACTTGGAACAGGTGTGTAAAATCAGCTGATTAACTGGTCACACTCTCTTGACTGCCTCCTCTCAGCCACATTGATGTGGAGCCTCTTGAAATGCTTTGAACGGGCCAAGACTTTTATGCTTGAAGAAGATCCAGATGTATGTTAAAGGCTAAAAGTGTGCAAGCCAATACAGTGAAGCTTGTATGTTGGCCATTGGGTTAACCATGTTTTTTTTTTTTTAATTCATTGGTTGCCAGTGATTGTTCTAACATATTAAATAAGAAAAGGATTTAGTGAGTACTGTCTCTAGTTTAACAAAGTTCTTCAAGCCAGGAGGCACAAATGTGAGATATGATTAGATCTGAATTGTTTAATTGTTTTAAACATTTAGTGAATCTATCTTCAATAAAGATCATTTTTTAAAGATCAAGATCAACTGGTAAAAAGGTAAAATCTTTATTTTAACAAATTTAATGCTGGTTCCCAACTTTGCCTGCAGTGTAATCAGGATTCTTGGGTGGGGTATAGAAGTGCCAAGGAACATTGAAAGGAATATTGAGGGGAAGTTGTTTTTCATTGACTCATACTATATAGTGGCCTTGGTTGCATCTTTGCCCGTAAAGCAAGTGATCGCTGGAGTGTTTATGCAGATGTCAGATTGGTGAGGCTGGAATCTGACCTCTTTGCTAGGGTTTTCCTCTTGCTAGCTTCAAGCAGGGAGAAGTGCAGACAGGTTTTGTTCTCACACGCAGTGTAGGAATGCAGTAACTTTGGTCATGGCACGTAGACCCTGGTAGTTACTATTTAACTAGATTAAAGAATGTCTATAGTTATAAAGTAAATTTGACTCAAAGGTCCACTTTTACGACCAACGCTGTAAATTTCGTAAACATTCCTAAGTAGAAAGCCATCCCAAGAAAATTTTGCTATGTATTACTTAATTTACTTAACAGATGCCACAAATGCATCATTCAAAACCCCACGTTTCTGCACCCTTTCAGCTACCACTGCAGCTCAGCTATAGTCCCCTTTCTCTCTGGACAGGTGTTTTTCTGTTCACTTGGGTCTGTTGAAAATCCCTGCTGTGCTTTCGTAGTCTGAAAAAGGCATTCACATTTTTCTCCTAAACATCTCAACAGCACTTTACATTTTATGTGCCCGTTCTACTATCACCATCTGGGGCAATTTACTACATTCACAAACCACCTATATGCAGACTAAACTTTGCTATACTATGCCAAGCCTACTCTGTGGTATCTACTCTGTCTCATCAGTGCTAATACTATACCAAATGATCTTTTATAAATAAAACATATTTGGAAGATGTAGGCTATACAGCATGTGCCTCTTTAACTTAACAGAGCTAGCTCCCTATGTCTGCAACCTCTGAATCTAATGGCCCATATAATTCTCTGAAACCTTCTATCCACATATCTGTGTCATATGAAGCAGGTGATTGCAACACGTTGCATACATGGTTTGCAGCACACTGCATTCCTGGGCCGTAAATCACCATGGGTGCGTTGGAGTCATGTGCAATCGTAAAAACAACTCGGCCTCAGCCACACATCCTCCGCCCTCCGCCCACATCCCCCGTCTTAAGCTGTGCCACTCATGAAGCAGTACCTGCTGAATATGAACTAACCCACGCTGCAGGTGGAGAGAATTTCACTGCAGGCGTAGTCTTCTTGTTTAGTTCACAGATGAGTGGAGAAAAGGATTTAGCAAGATATTTCCAAGTTCAGGTTATCCAAGCACACATTTAAGGCAATGCTGGTTAAAGGGTGTCTCTTTTTTCTTTGTTTTGTTTTTCACATTGACTCACTCACTCATCATACCATAAATCCATCCAATTTTTTTTGCTTTCTTCTCAGTCTTTCAAACCTCCCCCCACCCAGTCTTTCTCTCACAACTTGTTTACTACAAGGCTAATAATTAAGATTTAATCAACTTTTTTCAGATTTGCTGAAATTAATATTGAGTGGTCCTGAAGATAAGAGAAAGCTTGAAGTGATCATGCATGTTGAAAGACCACAAGTAAAACTCAAGGCACTAAATGCAAAACAAATCCTTTCAGTTTTTTGCGTGAGCAATGAGGCCAATTCTTGTTTTTTTTTTCCACAAATGCTGATTGCTCTCAGATCAGATTTTCCCCACGAATGTAGAATTGCTCTCTGTGGGAAGCCTGAATGGTCTTGTATGAATGTCTGTCTAAATGCTTTGACTTTATTTTGTTCCGTTGTGAATCCAGAAGCGCTGGCACGCCTGGATATTCGAGCTACTGTACTGGTCAAAAAACACTTGGCCTATTGTGAACACTCTCTGGCCGAGTCCCGGCTATAGGGTTCACAAGCTGTAGCCACAAACAAATGGGGATGAAGTCACTGCTTTGAGCTGGACTGAAGACCACTCATGCATGCTGGGGCTCATTTAGCTGGACTCCCAAAAGGGACCCAGATCCCCCCTCCCATAAAAAAAAAAAAAAAAGTGGGAGCAAAGTCCAAAGACTTGGCTGTGAACTCGTGCGCATGGGGAAATGGCACAGAAGCACACTGTCCTGAAAACTCCTGACTGTATGCACTGTTTTGCAGACTGAATGGAAAGAATCTTGCACTCAAATTATTAACCATAGATACAGAACTGGAGCTTGAACTTGCTGTCTGAGAGATTTCAGTTTTGACCCTTAAAGTCTAAGCCTTTAGGGGTCACATGAAACTGTTCTGCTCATGCATTGTATGTTTCTTTTTGTCCTGAATGCCCTTACACGCACAGGGGAAAGCTAATCCTAGATCATACTCTGTGGTGCATGATCCACCAGTGTCCTTAGAGTTAACTTTGTCAGTAGTGATTTAGAGTACCCGTATTTCCCCCCCTTCTAGTTTGGAATCTGACAAGGAAATGATTGTGCTGATTGAGTGTCGGATTGTAAAATTTACTCACACTATTTCAGTCATAGTTCATACTTGCTGGATGACTTGTGGCCCCCAGAGGGACGATTTTTGGATGGTACTATCTGTTAGGTATCTTCACGCATTCCTTAATTGTTTTGTTTCGCTCATGTTGCTCAAACGTTGAGACATACCTTGTATAAATAGGCACGAAAGTACCCTTATGTAGCCAACAGTGTCTTATTGGCTCTGACAGAAGCAGAGTAATGAGCTGAGACTCGTCAGGGGAAGATCAGGTTTCTGGGGAAACCTGTTCGTCTTTCCCTTTCTGTCTTCAGAAGTGTTTCTCCAAGTGTGATTCATTTGTTTTGTGTCTGCTCATGAAGCAAACGTCAGCAGCCCGTCTTGTCCGTGCTCGTCTTGCGTCACTGGCAGTGTCACAAGTGTCTGATCTTCCAAAACTTTGGTTGTTCGCATTGCCAAAAGGATACAATCACAAAGCAAAACATTTTAACATGGCAAAAATCATTGTAGGTCCTTGAAGCCTGGCAAAGCACAATTTTCTAACTCTTATGACATTACAGCTAGGATGCTGTTTAGAAACTGTGCTCTGATCATTTGTTTCAAGTGAGTATGATTCATCTTTGCTCTGAGGCAGTTGACAGTATCATTTTTAACCTTGGAGCAAAAATGCTTGTTCTAACGTTGCACCACTCCAAAGCTCAGAATAATCACTCATGACATGTTACAGCGAACTCTAGAAAGTGTCTCTTTATAGGCAGTACTTTAGCCTGAGTAAAAGAAGTTTAAATGTGGCTCCAAAAGTGTCCCATGCAGCCTGTTCACTTATGTATGAAATTCACAAAGAGAATCTTATGACAGTGGGTTCCAAGTTTGAATAGTAAATTATTAGAAAGAGAGAACATGACAAAGGCTCTATTTTATCCAGCTTCCCCTGATTTCATTCTAATATCCCTTCAGTACATTCAGTGCTCATGAGCAGTCACTGGCTTTGTGTGCATGTATGGTAATTTTACTTTGATCAAACAGTATTATGTCCTTTTAAATCCATGTTTCTGGACATGTGCATCCTTTAAGGATCAATTCAGTTCGTGGTCTTACTTGTTCAAGTGAAATATTCATTCACATGCCGTTTTATATCACCATAAACATGTTTTCTATCTCTTGTCATATCCTTTCTGCACAAATATTTTTCTTTAAACCAGTGACTTGCTGGGAAGGAATGGCCCACACCCGCATAGTCTCCACTTGTGGTGCAGCGATCTTCCAAATATCCCTTCCCCGCATTGAAAGCAGACTTGACTAAGCCCCACTGACATAGCCGTCTCAATGAGACTCATCAGCATGGCCAGATTCTATAGTGGTTTCTGTGCGTGTGTGTGTGAGGATGTGCATGCATTGTGAGAGATGGCGTACGTTTCGGACGCCGAAACCACAAGCTCCGAAACTTGTGGTTTACCTAAGACTTGAGGGGCCTCACAGTGCAGACAAAGCCCTCAGCTATCTCACCCAAATTTAAGCCACTGAAAACTAACATCTGTACATCTGTGCCTCTGAGCCACAATGTAGTTGCAGTACAGGGTTGTTTCCCCCTTTTCCTTTTCAAACACAGAAATACAATGTCTTTTCAGTGGAGCTCATTTTTCTGGGGTTTCAGCTTGGTTATAATTCAGAAGAAACGATTTAATGGGGTTGTCTGGATGCGGGGACGAAAGGACTGTGGTTCATCTCCACCAGTGTATTATGTCTGTGAGCAGTTACCCTGTTTTTGCCCTCTGTAAAATAATCCCCAGCAGGGAGTTTCCCTTTACAAGAAAAAAGTGGTCAATTTTCAGTCTCTCTTTATCCTTGCAAGTCTAATCATGGTACTACCCAAGAGGCCTTTGTAAGGGCTCTTAATTGAAAACTGCCCACTTGGAGCTAAGAATGCACCCAGCTAGCAGTCCCAATTTAAATGCCTTAATGAGGTGGTCAGTGGCCCACCAGTGAACCTGCACCCGTGTGGAGGGGCTTTAAAGTAACTGGGTGGGTGCAAAGGTAATAATCCCATTTTTTTAAGTGGCTGGCTAGACGGCCTTGGCTGTTTACACCTTGCATATGTTTGTGGTTACCAAACATATGAGCTGATCGGACCCTGTGGGCTCTTGCTAACCATGGTTGGACTTTGACTCTGTCTGGCATTAACTGCTTTTTGTCACATGCTGTCGATTCTGTCCCATGTGGTGGTGTTTTAAAAAGATGGCTTTCAAAGTAAATATGACCTCTGTAAATCGACTGACTGTTCCTTTGCTGCAGGGGTTAAAGTTCTGTTTACAGCCCTTTCGTTTTGACAGACCTGTGTGATACTTGAGCTGTGTGATACTGGAGATTCTATTAGAAGGCCTATGGTGATAAGTGGTACTCACAGCTACTTGGCCAGCTCAATAATCCCAGAGTTGGCTGCTTGAGGATGCTTGCTTCCATTTTTTTCAAATCACAGCTCACAAACTTAAGAGCATTAAGTTTATTTCACCTGCAACTTGAAGTGGTTGAGCTTACCAAAGGCCATTGGCTTGCGTCCAAGCCCAAGCTGAGCCCTTTAATACGAGCTCTTTCTCAGCTTTGTATCTTAACTGCCAAATACATGGCAAAGATTCTGAAGTCTGCAAAGTTTAGTACTGAAACTCTGGCAAGGATGGAGAACAGGATTAGGAAATTGCTGTTGTGAAAGTGACCATTCTGCCATACATGAACCCACCACAGCACAGTGTGAACAGCATGAAATTCTTCCTCTGTATTTAACCCATTCACCAAGTGAAGCAGCAGGCAGCCAGGAACACAGCGCCCGGGGAGCAGAGTATGGGGATGGTACCTTGCTCAAGGGAACCTCAGAGGTGCCACTAGCAGTCCTGAGATTCAAACCCACGACTTCCTAGGCTACCTAGCTGCTTTATCAAGTTAGTAAAAAGTGACTGAGATTTTGGTCAGACATGAGGTCGAGCAATCATGTCATGTGAGCATCAGGAAGAACCACAGTCCATGATCACGTGACTGACTCTGTTTGCACTCTCTGTCTTTACCAGCTCTGGCAATGCCACTCTGTTCCTTATGGAAAACCGTGGCCACTGGGACAGACATTTTAACACACACACACACACAAGCAATTAAGCATTTAATAGAGTAGGGCAAGACAGTTGCCTCAGGCCTGATTTACAATATGTCCTGGTGTAAATCATCATGTTTGCTTTCATATGTGCACTCAAACACACAAGCTAATTTTCATGTTGTGCAAAATTAATGGCAATCTAAAGAAACTTTGGTGTTATCCTTACCAGCAGAATACAGAGCCTTGCCTCCCCATTGCTATACTGATTTGTGTGGAACATGCGTGGTCCATATTCATGTAGATTTGTTTACGCTTCACAGTATCTGCGCTTTACTGTCATGCTCTCTTTAATTGTGTGGTTTTGGAATGTTTCATGAATTGCTTGGAACGCACGTTTTTGAGCAACCACCTCTTCTCTGATGTTGCCTAAACTGAATGCTTGAGTAGACTGTCAGAGATGCAGCCCGAGTGATGGACATTTCACAGTAAATGTGATCTGCATGAGAACTTGCCAAAGCATAACTCCGTTTTATGGTTTGGAGTGATTACTGTATACAGCACCTCACAAGTTTCCACTCGACTTAAAGCTGACAGATCATTCAACATGCTGGAAAAAGCTCTGCTGAATTCAAATGAGAAATTATTTGCTTGGTCTGCAAACGTGAATTGTGAGTCTAGACATGATATTTCTCAGCCAGTATTTTAGTTGAAACTATTTCTGTGCTGTATATTCCAGTGTAAATGCGGGACACCAAGCCATGTCAAAGTAGCACTCTTTTAGGAGAGACTTTGTATTTTCTTCTTTGTCTGAGATGCATTTTGTCATGCTTCCATCCTCTGTTTAGTCAACTTTTAGCACAAGTTCTTTCAAGGACACTGTGTTCAAGGAATCAACAAAGGCCTGTCGCCTTGGGAAGGCTGAGGACAGGAACAGATTTTTTCCTCTCCACACACAGGGGGAGGCTCATCTGGCCTTTCTCTACCTGGGTCGACCATCTGCCATGGGAACACAGTATTCAGAAAGGCTTTGGACGTTGTCATCCTTTTCAGCTGATCCATTCCTAGTGTTGGTGTATCTTTTACAATGGCTAAAATAAGGACTTGGCTGACAGTGACTGTTCTGCAATCAGGTGAACTTTCATTATGGGTCATTCAGGCAGTCTGGGAGCAAAGTCCAGCTCAGAGTGCCCAAAACCTTGCGGTTATCATTAAGCACCCGCAGTGTTTGCAGAGTAACAGCAAGCCCTTGCTTAGTGCACTCCAGCAACGGGAAATTTGCCACACATTCTTTGCCTGTTTGAGAGGCCCTTACTCCAAACGCCTGCACGTGTTGGCCAGTGCTTTGTGCAGCACTTCACAGAATAGAGCTTTGTTGAGAGTTGGACATATGAGCTGAGCTGCCTGTTCTTAGTATTCAGATTACCAAACCATTATTTTACTGTTTAAAAATCTTTTGAGACTTAATTGTCAGCTCTGACAGAATAGAATACAACCTCTGATTATGCCAGTCCAAAGGAACATGAGCATTTTTTGTCATGAAGGGAACAAGGCATTCTCTGTTTCAGACACAAAGTTCAATATCAGTTTCTGTCTTTATCGTGATAACATGTTAAACTTTTCTCATTAAAGATGGAGTAAAGAGAGCAACTCGCTGTGGGTTATGAATAGCTTGCTCTAACTGCTAGGCTTGTTTATTGTTTTGCCACGATGGCATGGAGAGAATAGGAATGACCTTGTGTTCATCATCCCGTCGCTTCAAAACAGAGCAGCGATGGAGGACATGCCATGCTGTATTTTTGAAAGGAGAGACAGAAGACGTCCTGACAGTCTAGGCTGGACCACTGTGGACGTTTCTTTGGGAAATGGCCAACCCACAGTATTTATCATGAAGAATCTCCCGTTGCCACAATTTTAAAGTGGGTCAGCTTTTTGCAGTCATTTTATATCTTCTGTCTCCTCTGTTATATGCATGCTGAGAGAATTGGGGAGTGTTAAAATGTCATTGTCCGTAAACTGTGTTTTGAAGGGGGTTCTTTCTTTTTAGTGTTTTTAGTTAAGTGCTGATAGCTTGAACTTCATTGATTTATTTTAAATCCTTGTTTCCTCCTATGGTCTTCCTGCTTCAATAAGTAAAGGTTTGTTGCCTGAGGAAGTTTTGTCCTATGGGCTACCAGTTGTGATCCATTCTGTTGACATCTTCCGGCTTTTCTGCGCACTTATCAGCAATGTTATTTATCAGTTCAAGGTACACCAGGTTCACAAACACCAGACAGACAGGCTATTATCTGTCCTCAGATTGATGTTTCTGCAGTTCTGGGAGGCTTAGTCAAGGCAAGTCAAGTCAAGTTTATTTGTATAGCACGTTTTCATACGAAAAGGCCATTCAGTGTGCTTTACAGGACTAGAATAACAAATAAAATAGAATACAATGAAATAAAATAATAGAAAAAATGTAAATATATATAAAATCAATAAAAGATTGAAAGTGCAGTGGAAAGTTAAAGCTTTTTAAAGCTACAGTTGGTGCAGATCTGATACTGATGGGCAGTTTTTCCTAGCAGCAAGCAGCATAGTGACTAAACACCATTTTATCACGTTTAGTTTTGGATCTTTTCACCACTGGCTGGCCAACTCCTGCAGGTCTAAGAGACTGCTTACAAATTTCCCTCTTGTGGGACTAATAAAGGTTTATCTTACCATGCCCTTCAGTGAGAGTGTGGTAGTTACTTGCTCTTTGACATCACTTAAGATGCAGAGCCGGGTCCCTCAGTGCAAATTAACAGAGCATTCCAAATAATCCTGCCACTGGAATGTGTGTCAGACGTGGCCAGATTAAGTGAAGTGGGTCCACTTTGTCCTAGAAAGACAGGGGTCTGTAAGACTCTGGAGGTGTTTCCAGGCTTCCCTAGAGCAATCAATGACATTAGACCAAACCAAGGGGTGATTTATGGAAAATAAAAGCCTTTGCCTCTTGGAGATGGCAGGAGGCTTCTATAACCGTACATCTTGTCGTGTTTGGAAACAGTGGTTTTCATACTCTCAATTCTGATGTATGCCTTTATTTATCACAGAGATTGATTGCAACACTGAGTAATGCATCATTTTTAGATCATTCTGCAATAAGGGGCATGTAACACACTTTGATTCACTGCATGTTCTACTGTTTTGAACAAGAACAGAGTTTGCTTTCATAGTCCATTTTCCTTGAAAAGAACCCAGATGTGAAATGCATTCATTCATTTTGTGCAAAAAATGTTATGTATCTCTTCTTGCCAGTATTACACCATGCCACATGCACTTAAGTCATTAATAGAATGATTTTATTTTACTAGCTCCATATATAGCAGCTCAATCAGCCAGGATTTAGTATGAATTACATTCCTGAGCAAGCTGCAGTGAAGTCCTCCCTGGCTGGAGTCGGGTTTTATAAATCTCCCCTCGACCTAGATTTTGGGTGCCCTATTTGGAAATTGTGTTAGTATCTGCAGCTATTTCTGTGTTTCTTGGCACTGTTACAAACAGTGGACAGTTTCAACTAGAGGTCCACTGATAATGACATGTAAAAGTTTCACCTGTTTTCATTCGGTTGTTTGCAGTGTCACTGTTACAGATATAAAAGCTTTTTACTGAAAGAAAAACTGCCTTGGGAAAACTGTGAAGTCTTGCCACAGTGAGCTCTGAATCAAGATAGCTAGTAGCCTCTCCTGCTTGGGACTGCCTGAACAAGTTACTACTTCCATACTGCTATGTGCAGTATGATAATGCAGCATCTTCACAATACTGTCACACTGCTCTCAAAATGTCACATGCGTTCACATCCCTCCATCTCCTCACTTGTTCTGTGCTTTGTCAGGTGAGTAGTAGTGTATTTGACTGGCTGGTTTCAAATGATCTGACTAGGTTCCAAACAGAAGGCAGTTTGATGCAAAGTGATGCTTTTATCTAGCCAAATGGTTAACAGTCAAGGTATATAAGTTAAATGATATATGATGTGTTGCTTAATACCTTCATGTCCTGCTTCTGCTAGCATAGATTGTGGTATATATCAGTAAAGTATCAGTAAAGTAACTCCTCTTACATGTGCTGTAACATTCACAGCTGAAATAGTCCCACATTCTCTTTGGCAAGTGTGATAATGAATGAAAAATGTCAGCGTTCATGTTCCTGGGAAATGTGTTGATGTCAGTCTGTAAGTGAGAAAGAGGAGGAAGAAGCAGCCAAGTAGTCTGATAAATTTACAGAGTGTGAGGCGACAGTGGGAAGCAATGCAACGTCAGAATTTGTGGACATTTGCCCACTGTGCAGCAACAACTCGGGATTAGAAGCCAAAACACAGTATTTGACTGGAATTGGTTCGCAGTCTTTCTCATACATTGTGCAAAATGTAACATTCTCATTAAGAGTGATTCATCCCATTAGTTACCCATAGATTGCCATGTTTATTTGGATACATACTAGTATACTACTAGTTCTCCCACTGGCTGGCAGCTGTCAGTGCCACTACTTTTGTGCCATGTCAGCGGCAGCGGCCTCAGCAAGTGTGCACGCCTTGTGGTTTGTACAGTGAGCTGAGCACCCTGCCCTTCCCAGCCCACAAGTCTGCGCAGCGTTCAGCCGCCACCTGTCTTGTCCGCTTCGGGTGGGCAGGCAGTCTGAGCCTGCCAGCTGCCTCTGATGGATGGGGTAGTGTGGTTGGAAGGGGAGGCTAATTAAAGAGCTGATATGTAGGCCACCACTGGGACTGCCATCCCCTGTCATCAAACCATGCTGCCTCTTGCAGATCTACGTAAGTTTTTTTTTTTTAAATTTTTTTTGCCACTGCTAAGATGCCATACATGGGCCAACTGCGTGGCATTTTGGTCAGTTTGGTGTGGCACCTGATGCTGTAGTTAGAACCACGGCTCATTTCGTGCACAGTTTAATCAGTACCTGAGCAAAATATTGACAGAGAATACAGGTGGGTGTTACAGTGAAGGGAACTCACTGCTTATTAAATATACTTTCATTGCATATATCCACTTCACTTACATACTTAATGTATTTTGACTTTGTGCTTCTAAATATGAACCAAAAAAAGTACACATATATGTATTAATGTTTAAATGAAAACATGTTGGTGTTTCATAAATGAAAATGTTGTGCAAACTGTCATTAGAAATGATGTAACATAGTAGTGCAATCATGATGAGTTCTCAGGTGTACACTATTAAACGTATGTGCTTCCTGCCTTACCAGCCAAACTCCAAACTAGTGTCTAAAAAAACTGAAGCTACTAGTATGGTTTAGCCTACATATGAAGTTTTTTGAGCTCTTCTATGCTGTTCTCTTCCTCCACTTATCAAATATTTATGCGATAAAATCTGGATGAGAGAAGTATGTCTTGCCAAAGTTAACTGACTTAAAAACTAAGCCATACAGGCTATACAAACTGAAATGCAGAGGGGTTTTTTTTTCATTTAACAGTTTGTATATCCTGAGTCTTGCAGGCTTGTCCTTACATTGCTTTCATCAGGCTAAAAGAGGGATGTGGTCGGTGGGGGTCGCAAATTGTCTGCAGTCGTAGTCAGATGAACATAGCTGCCTTCAGGCTAAATGTAACCTAATTTGCCATGGCTGTCAGAGCAATCATGTCTTTCACTGTCTGTCTCTCGGACAGCAGTGCTGTGTATGTCGCCTCTTTTTTGGCATCTCTAATTTATGGGTTTGGGGCCAAAGTTGTAGGTCTGTGGAGATTTCATGAATAGAAAGATGTTGCTGTAGTACTTGATGATCCAGTTCCTTACAAAAACAGTTGCAGTCCAGACAGCTGTATTCTGTAAAAAGATTTTGCAACAATTCCACTTAAGTGGCCCTTTTTGCTCATTTTCATGTTTCATAACTCTGTTTCAGAACTAGCCTGACAGTAAATTTCCTTGAAAGAAACCAATTTGGATTGTATTTTCTATGTTTGTAAACAGGTTTGGTTACATGTGCAAGTCAACAAATCATGCACATAAACCCATATAAAACAATATGTTTAAAAGGTAGTGTGTTCAGATGAAGTATCGGGAAAGACTTTCCTGGGAAGGATTTCAGAATGTGTAAAACTGAGTGCAGTATGGAATATATACAGTACTCAAAAATGAGCCATTTTGGGGAAAAAAAGATAAACATGGTTCCCATGGGTCCTTGAAATCCTTGAAAATTTGTGAATTTGAACAAAAAAAGAAATCAAGTGTAAGAGAAATTTAAGTTTTGGTATTTTCACTTAATGTTAGTGAAAAGCCTCCACCATTCCACTGATTGCCTTTGTGTCTCCCACTGTCTGTGTCACTTGCCTTGAAAAAGTACACGGTATTGTGCATGCATGAGTGACTGAGGTCAAATAATGCAGGTTAGTCAGTGGCAAGGAAGCAAGTAAGCCAGTGTTAAGCAAGCAGTGTTGTAACAGTCATTGGCCTTCACCCATGTCTGAAATTGTGCCATGAATTTAAATTTAGTTTAAGACAGCGTGGGAACCCTGGATATATATTTACGTGATCTTCTGTCAAAGGTTTGTGTCAATCAATTTTTCATCTTTTCCATTTCCATATCAACTTAGATGACTTGAATTAGTCATGATATGTTATTTGGCTTCAAGTAATTCTTTACTGGCCTAAAGTTGAATGGCTGTGCCTCCTTAACTGAAAGCCAGCCTTCCACACATGTAACATGTCTCATCCACAAGAACGTGGGCTTCAGATTTTTTATGTCATGATTTATTTTAAAAATGTATTAAATTTAATAAAACACAAAAGATACTAAGGTTACAGTAACACTAGCTTTCACGTGACATAGTAAGCTTCAGCTATATTGTACTTCAAAAAACTGATTGATAGATAGACTGTAAAAATGTGATTTACTAAACCTACAGTAAGAACTAACAAATTATGGCAAAAAAATGTAAGCCTAGCAGTTTCTGAGCAGAAAGTATGTTTATTTAATTTAATTTAAGCAGCAGCCCTGGATGAGTTTTTTATTTATTTTTGAGAAAGTCAATTTAACAAATTGGCCCAAAACAGTCAGATCAATCAGACACAAGCCTAATTTGTCATAATCTGTTGGACAGAAGTCCCTGTCATATTTAATATTGTGATGATAGGCTCTGCAGTTACTTATATATTTTGTAAGTGATGCTACAATTTTACCTAAGAGTAGACCAATTTGACATCTTTTTATAGAATCTGCAGCTCAGATTTTTGGTTTTCTTTAACAAAGCATATCCATTTTGGCATCCAAGTGGGCACGGATTGGTCATTAATATGTATTGCATCATTAACATGTTAATTTTGATTAGCTTTCACCAAGAACGTAAACACCACACTAATCACTGGCATAGTGATTTTATGATTAGTGCTGTACATTCTGGGTAGCATAACAGTTTTATGAATCTGCCCCATTGTGCTCATTGCCTGCTAATGCTGGTTTAGCATGGACAATCAGACATGGTGGTGAAAAAAAAATACCTGTCAGCCTATTAAGGTTTACACAGTAATGATGGAACTGCTAGTTTTATGCGAAAAACAACTTTGCGACATCAGTAATACTCAAGGTCTTAAGCTTGCATCATACTTTGTCAGGTGTTGGTCATCGTGGCACTGACTGAAACTTTTCTAATGACTTTGCACACAGCTGTGACTGCAACAGTGAGACAGTAATCAGCACAGTCCTGCCTTGGTGCCTCTAATTAGCAACTTAATCGTTCTTTGTGTAAAGGAGGTCGTTATCCAGGGGGTTTTGGCCTTGAAGTAAATCGAGTACATCTGGGCAGCCAACCCCAGGGCTGTCTGAAGCAGTAGCTTATACTAAACGCCCAAGCTGGAGATTAGCTCCTAGAATTCCCTATCGGGTCGTTTTGCCTTCATCTGCTTGATAAGCCCTGAGGTGGAAGTAGTTTGATAAAGAGTATAATGTTTTGTTTTGTTTTTTTCACCCTTGAGAGATTTGGATAAGATGATTTAGGAAACATTACAAATACCACATCTTTGCCTTACTGATTCTACTAACTCTACCTTCAGACTGCCAGCATGATGAACTTATCAGTTCATATCCTCAAAATGCTACTGAGACTAGTCCTTGGACACTTATTATCCATCATTACATAAACACAGATAGCAATAGAGGAAGCAAATTTTCTCTTGGAAAAATGCTAAACAAAAAAGAAAAAGCTATAACTAAATAAAATAAAACATCTACACATGTGTTTGGGGCAATGCTTGTTTATTCTAGCTGTCACTATTTTAAAGCCATATTCGGGTTTTAAGAGATTGCATTAAAGTAGTATTACTGATCTGTTTGTGTTTTTGCTTCCTCAGCTTGGAGTAGACACATTCTCATTAATTACATTATTAAACATAGATTGACTGCGTGACTGACTATTTGGCAAACACAGGTTGTTCTGGAACTTCAAGGTTGAGTCCTCATGTGTATTTCATTTTACTTTCTTTTGTCATGTTACCTTAGTACGGTGAAAACACCTGACCTGTGAGACAAGCCCTCTTCCCTAGGCCTTTGATGGTCTTTAGCAGTTGTGCACAATTACCTCCTGCTGTTTTACTGATTGTCTGGAAAACACACACCTGTTTTCGCAGGTAGGATTGAGTAGCTGATAATGACCAGTGAGGAAATGAGAACCTAGTGACTACCAGTCTTAAGATGTGTTTGACAGTAGCAAAGGCACTTGAATGAATGTGTAACATTGTGTATTCTTGCTTCAGTCTTGTCGCAGAGATCAGTTTTCATATTAGGGGGGGGAACTTGCTTATTGGCCTGCTTATTTCTGCCTTTTTCTCATCTTCAGTGCATTCCCCTCATGCTGCTGGCCAAATGAGCGTCCCTCGCTGATGATTTAAGCATGCATGCTGTTCTACACTTGTGCCATCAAAGATTCACCAGCATGGTATCCGAACCCTGGGAAAACAAGTAGGAATGATGGTGACAGCTGAAGAGCCTTATAGATGGATAGACATTATCATACTCCATTGGACTATGATAGTAGTTGGGTTTAAGTGTGAAGATGATGCTCTCAAGAAAAGCCTCTGCCATTCTGTCTCCTTTGGGTCACTCTTGCTGCAGTATTGTTTACCTACATATGGAGGCCAGTAATAGCTGTAGTGCACTTTCCTGACTCTGCTTAGCAACAGTATCCCATTCTACTGTACATCCCATTGGTAGAACATGTCCAGTCCAACAGACGATATATGTTGAAATGTAAAAGTGCCACTGGAATCCAGCCCAGAGACATAAATGATGTAATTCCATGTCAACAGGGTTCCTGTCACCAACATCTGCCGGTCAAACCCCCATCCAGCCCACTCTAAGCAAATATAGAAACACAGCCAGTGGATTATTCAAATATATGAGGATTACCGTGATTAAAATGTGCATCATATTTGAATCTAGGTTTTAAATACAGTGTGCACTATTGTAATTTATTTAGTCTCCTGCTCTCTCTTCTAGATCATTCCTGCCAACTCTGAAGAGACAGGATGTTTTTATATTCCTCACCATAAGGGTCTGAATTGATTTGGTGATGACTTCTGACTGCAGGAATGCCCAGTGCGTTGTTGGGGGTGGGGGTTTGGGGGTTTGGGGGTTATATGGGGGGGTTGAGAGGGGGATCCACTCATCTTGCTATTTTTCAATCCAGTTTTAGGAAATCAGATTTAGAGTCTCTGCCTGGCACAGTCTGATCCCTGAGATTTGTCAAATTTGAAATCCTTTGTCCTGCAAATGGCATGCCTCCCTGGAAAATACAGCACTGTTTATAACTCTTTATATGAGCTGTAAATAATTGCCAATGATTTGATAGAACCTTTTTCTTGGCATAGGGAATGTCATGCTGTGTGACATAGTGGATGCCATTCTATTTGCATCTCAGAGAAAGTTAGCAAAGAATCCTACTCACTTATTTTTGGTATGCATGCCCTCTCATACATGCTGGGACCAAAATATCAACACAAGTTTCACGATTGACATGTCACTGTACAGTGAGTAGTGTTATTAGTAGTGCCTTTCATGGATAAATCTGGAATTAGAACCTTTTTTCTCCTATTCACTTGTCCCGTCCTATCTCTTTGACACAAATCTGTATTACTTAGACACTGTGATTCAAAGTTAGGTTACTGATCTCGGATCAGATTCCTCCTTCTTGGTCTTATGACCCCGGCTGCAAAGCAGGTCCTAGGTTAACGCTCCCACTCTGGAGGTCTTCATGAAAGCCCACCCTTGTGTCCATCCCCAGCTGAAGCTTTCTTGTTGGAAAACTGTGTTCCCTTTAAACAGACCCTCCCCCAGCCAGCGTCCTTTATGCTCATGTTGGCAGGGATGTGCCACATACCAGGAGCTCTTCTGGGCCTGGCGGGAGGCTGGGGGAAAGGACGGGCTGTGTACTATCACCTCCCTCACAAACACCCCTGCAGTGAACTGTCTCACACCAGCCTTCACTCCTTGCTTGCTTTGTCTTGTTCAGCAAAGATAGGTTGGAGGTGTACAGTCCTTACTTTTTAATGGATTTGTTTTGATGTGATTTGTCATCAGTTCTTGCCACATTTTTTTTTTTTTGCACTCTATAAGCCATCTGGTGTTTGTGCTGCTACTTCTGCATACTGCTAAGTCGTTTATGTTGTAGATAACCATAATGTACCTTTGCCTGGGGTCAGATGAGGAGAAGAGAAGAAGGACATGATAGACAGAGGTGATGATAGAGGTGCCAACATGAGTCAGCAGCTTACAATATAAACATGGAATCTGTGATTTGCTATAACTGACCGGATGTCAGAAAGCGAAAGAATAGTGATTTGTTTAGTCTCCCATGATGCTGTGCCTAGTACTGGGACTACACCTATCATAACAACTCACATCAAAGGGGACAAGGAGTGGATACAAACAGGCCAGCCGACAGACCAGCAGGGAGGGTGAGAAGGACACAGGAGTGGCAGACAAACAGGCAGACTCAGAAAGAGGTGTGGTGCTGTGCTAATCACAGAGGCCACCATGTCACGCCTATTTATAAGGAGTGCCGCTCCACAACATCGGGCATTCTGGGAGGGACCTAGCAGCTGGAGCCTACCACCACATCCAGCCTAAATATAGACTCAAGGGTCACAGGATCTAAGTGCCGTGCTCTAAAACGGTTAAAAAGCCAGCCGAGGATGAGGATGAGCATGAGCATGTTGAGACGGATAACAGCGCACCGGGTCACTTAGCACATTTGTTCTCTCAAGTGGGCTTTATATCAAGCTCTTTCATGTCAAAGCAAGGTGCAAGTTCCTCCCCCCTCTCCTGAGTACAAACAGTTGCGTGCTCTTTATGACTCTTTGTTTTTTCGAGCAGCGAGTCTGGAATGCTTGAGAAAACGGGACTTGAGAAGACGTGACACTCTGTTTCCTCCTCATTCAACCTTAGAAAGCAAGAACCACAGGCAGGGTTCATTTCATGAGTGTCCATCCAGCCTCCACAGAAACCAGCAAGCATGGCCACAGTGCGAGAGGGAGGGAGAGGCAAAGATGGTATCCCATTGGCTTCATGGCAGGGGCTCAAATACGAGCTTGTGTCACGAGACACTAAAAGGCCCAATTAAAACCATAATTTTCTGCTGACCACAAAAACCGATATTTCCTTCTACAAGTAACAGAGGAACATGTTTTATTGGCTTGTTTTCCCCGATTATTGTTTTTGCTATGAATGAAACATGGTGTCTGACATTCTTGATAGATGAAACTTCTTTATGTGTTGTGGCTGCTCTGGAAAAAAGGGGCCTCTGAACTTACTCTGACAGAATTACATGGGGGTGACCTTTGCTGATGGAAAAAAACAAACCAAGCATTAAAGCCTGTAATGGGCTGTTTTCATTCTAGGATTTGTTGCTTGTTACCCTACCCATGAACAGCAGAAAAGCTGTGCAACAAAACCGTTACTGGGGTACAATAATACAACTAAAGTAGAGTTGCTTAGAGTCAACAGTAATAGATTAACCCTGCTGTCTTCCTCACTTTTGCATAGATGTGCAAACTCGACATACATCAGGAACAGACTGCCTTCAAGCTGTTAAGTGATCTCTCTGTTTCGCCATCGCTAGTTCTGTTAGGACCTGCTTTCCCCTGGGCCTCATTTCTAAGACAGCGACAGAGACAGGATCTGCTTGTCAGTCTAAAGGAGCCTGCAAGTGAAACCAGCCTCTTGCTTGATGACCTCAACTTTCAACACTTGGCTTTGGTGTGGATTAGAGCTGCTGGTGTTTCAACGAAGCCTAATCTCTGTGATTAAAAAAGGAAAGCCTCTTTATTCTGCTGGGCAGGCTCGCCTATGCCAGACCACCACTGGGGACAGGCAGCAGAAGCTCAACTGTGGCCGCATTGTCGTTTGTTACTTAAGAAAACTCAAAAAGTCACTTATGCTATCTCTTTCCAGTGCCCCTTAAATAGCCATGGTGAACTCTGAAGACTTATTCATACAGGCTTTACCCAAGCAACAAATCATTCCTTGATGAGCGGAGTGAGAGAGAAAGGGAGGGAAAGTGCTCTGCTTGTTTAAGCTTAGAATAGTTCTTTTTTGGTCTGTTTGGGTGGGACACGTGTTGGATAAGGCTCTGTATTTGGAATGGGAACTGTCTCTTGCAAAGCGGGAGCTGTTGTATTAAGCACTGTGCGCTCAAAAAAGACTGAGATGGATTGACTGTGAACAATTGGGTTCCATACAGTTATGCTGAAATGTGCCAGCCCCACCCCACCCCCAAAGTTTTCCTAAATGAGTTTACTTTTTTTCAGACCATAAACCAACAGGGAATGAAGAAAAAAGGGTTTCAATGAAGTTACACGACATTGAGACACTGCCTCGTGATTACTTGTGTTCAGTTTTCTGTCACTATTTCTTTGTAAAAATAGCTGTTTGTTTTATTTCTTCATGAAAAAAAAAATCACTGGACTTAACTGGCTCTTAATGGTAAACCTCTAGGTTGTACCCAGATGACATGTTAGTGAGAATATTGCTCTTACTGGGATCAAATTAGTAATGGTAAAACTTCGCTGTTGCTGGGATGCAATTTTTTGACAAAAGTCTAGTTAGATTTGATGGAATTAAGTACTTAGTTTGTAGTAGTTTCCATGTTCTCAAGAATGGAACTAGGCCCCAGTACACAAGGAGGTGGGGGTTGGGCATGTCTCTAAATGAACCTCTCCATCTTTCTTGCCCTTCCCACCAAGTAGCACTACAATAGCAGTTAGTCCCTTTTGAGATAGATTAAAAGTCACTTCCAGCAGAGCTGCATATTGATTTCTATTGCAGAGCGGGGCTGTGGTAGAGCAGGGGGGCTAGGCCAGCAGTGTCTGTCATACCAAGGGCTTTTAGACTACTCCACAAAGGTAGTGGCTGTCAAAGTCAATGCTCTCTGTCTGATGGGCCCCTCTGAGCGTCTCAAAAAGCTTAGCCACCATGTCTGGAGTGAAATTTGCACTGTGGTCCTTATTTTTCCGTCAAATTGGTTGATAAACAAAACAGTAACCCAACAATATGTTTGAGAAAACAGGAGGTATGCCATCCCTGAAGAAAAAGGCTCAAGATTACTTTACTGTTCGAGGTTACACGAATCTTACAGTTTAATTGAACTTGCTGATTGGTAGGTTGGACTATCTCTGCAGTCTGGAGTTGGTGTTAAGATGTGGGCTGTGTTCAGTTGGAGAGGTGGTCCTTTTTTCCATGTATGGAGTCTCTACCAATAACCCTAGCCTGATAGAGCCTACTTTCTTTCAGCCTCAGCCTGTATGTGTATGTTACGAGCACATAAAGCCGTGAGATCTGTGAACAATAGCGTGGAAGGGAGTCCCTGTCAGGACAATGACTCCGTCTGTGCATCCACAGGTTGCCCAGCTGCTTAAGATGCTTTTCACTCTCTCTCTTTTATGGTCTCCTCTCCAAGTGTTGAACTCTTTTGTGGAGGCTCCCCTGAGGAGAATTTGTCCGGTAATCTTACTCCCCTGGGTGCAGCGATGAGGTCATAGGCAGCATGTTTCTCACCCAGGTCTCACACTAGCAAGGACGTGACAGGCTGGTCTGTCCCCATCTCCTACCTCCACGCAGTTCTGTTTGGGACACTTGTGTCAATGTTGGTAGCATGCTGTGAAGGTTTAGCATTTTGGCAGGAGCCTATTCTTTCTTAGGCATCTGTGTCAAACTATTAGTCCAACAGTCTTGTGTGCTATTCTACTTTAGAGTATGGATGATTGCTGATTGCTGTTTTTCCTCTCTCTCTGTCATTGCAGGTGGTACCAGAGACATTGGCTCTGCTCTCACCAGGATGTGTATGAGACACAGAAGCATTGAGGCCAAGCTGCGGCAGTTTTCAATGTAAATATTCTTTGCACAAACTGTCACCATTTCTCCACAGAGGCCACTCTTTATTTTTCATGAGAGGAAACCTTTCAAGTGTGAAATAGCTTTGTATTTGTCTTGGGGAGCTCTGTATTTGAAGTCACAAATTTGAACACCAAGCATCATAAACGTCATTATCAGAATGTTGAAGTAGGTGTGTTATACCATGACTAAGACTGGGGACCCTGGGTTCATATCATTGATCATGAAATGCAAGTTTAGAAACCGTCATCATTTCATACAAGAAGTCATGTGCAAAAGCTTGGGTGCCTCGATAAATTGCATGTTTTGAAGGTGTGCACAAAACACACCTGCACAACTTTTAAGTAACTACCTCTGAATTTAACATATTGGGGGGAAAATAAAATGTTAAACACTATAACACATGTTGTGTTTAATTAAATTTTTTCCAGTATATACATTTGCAGAAACATCAGTTTGTTCCCTTTACAGCAGTGGTCACCAGCTCCGCTCCTGGAGATCTACTTTCCTGCTGTGTTTAGCTCTAATGTCTTGCCCCCTCCCGTTAACTTAACTCTCCAGCTAATCAGGGACATCTGCAGAAGTTCATTAGTTAGAGCAGGTGTTGTAGATTGTGACTGAAGCCAGACTTCTCAAGAAAGTACATCTCACACACATATTCTGACTATGAGAATTTTGCATACAAATTACTCCCACCATTATAATATCACTTTGCATAATTTCAGCACATTTAATATCTTTACATGCTTTGACTAATACACTTAAACTCCACATTCACACATTACCTGTGGTCCGTTACACTAAATGGTGTAATGACAGTTTACGGCAGACCAAGTGAGTCAACAGTGTCTTGTGCAGTTCCTGCAGGCAGTAGCAGCAGAGAGAGCTGTGGCTGCTGCAGCACTGAGACTTTGAGATCTGTGGTGGCAAAACGCAGGAGGCCCCAGTCATTCCAGCTCGGCCCCACCATTCCGTGCTGTGCAGCTCGGAGAGTCTTAATTTGAGGAGACATTTTGACGTTCTCCTTAGTGGTGCTGTAAATCAGTAGTTTGTGGTCAAGTCGTTGGATTCCTGGGGACGGCCTCAGAAACAGCGACTGCATACAAGAAGGTTAAATTTAAAGTGCCCTGTCTCAGCTGCTCCAGTGCTCTCAGCATACCATGAGAAATGAAGAGGAGGGAGTGAATGATTTACCCAACCCAGGGCAAACTACTCTAGCATAGATAACTCATTGCTTTTAGTTTTCATGAATTGGAAATGCTAGTTCATTTGAATATATAAAGGGCAAAAAAAATTGATTGATGCCCCTAAGGAAATAAAATGGACAAATCTTGATGTAATGGTGATGGTATTCTGTAATGGTATTAACAGAAAGATAGATAAATTTACAAATAGGGAATATGTCTGTTTCTCACATTAAGTCTTGCTATCTTTCTTTAATGTCTTCTAGGGCATTCATCGATTGCCTGATCAATCCTCTGCAAGAGCAGCTGGAGGACTGGAAGAGAGGAGCAAACACCCTGGACAAGGACCATGCGAAAGGTGAGATGTGATGTCTCCCTGTGGTACATTTGCAATATCTTTCTGTGCACAAGCGTAACCTTTTATAACAAAGGAGCTGGAGGTAGAACTCAAACCCTCACACCCTCACCCTAAATCCCTGTTCCAAGATCCGTATTAAACCTTCCCAAAAGAGTTTAGGCTGTTAAAGCAGTAAAGGGGCGTCAAATTCTCTATTAACTCCTTTTTTTGGAAGAACTATATAGTGTTTGCTCAGAGCACTTCAATTTTAATTGGAAGTTCTATTCATTCCTTCTGTTAAACGCTTAATGGACTGGTTGTTGTCATTTGTGCTAACCAATACTGTACCAGTGTGAAATTTATTAGTAATTTAAAAGTCATTTTTATATATAAAACAAAATGGTTTCAGATTTGCTCATTGTTGTTTCATTGTCCACAGAATACAAGAGGGCCAGGCAAGAGATCAAGAAAAAATCCTCAGACACATTGAAGCTGCAGAAGAAAGCAAAGAAAGGTAATGTCCTTCACATCACTTCCTGCGTAGGGGGATAGTGGTCCAAGATGGGCAAGTACTGATGTCATTTTGGATGCACTCAAGCCCTTTGGAGGCAAATTAGCTGCAAATCTGGACTCAGAGGACAGAAGGTTACATAACTACAACTGTCAAATCCTCTGTGCCGTGCTCATCTCCCAATGCAGTTAAATCTGTTTAACAATGCTTTAGAGTGATGGCGAGCCGGACATCAGCTTAGCACAAGTTTCGATGGCAATGCCGTGTACAGCTATAAGCCTATTATGTAATTCAGAAATTCAAGAAAAATTCAGAAAATTATTTGAATCTGAAAAAGTGCTTTAGTTACTGCTTTGTGGATATGAAGAGGGGAAACTCTGTCCTAGCATAGCTCTAAAAGTTACTACTCATGAATTTCGGAGACCATAATGCTGTGTTTCCTGAGCATTATGCAATCACTGCTAGTGAGAGTGCCTATCAGATCTACCTAGTTATATTTCATGAAGTGATGCACAACAAAACTCTGGCTAATCTGCCTCCAGTTGCAGGGAGACATGAGAGCTATTATGTCGGTCTGTGTAAACACACCTGGTTTTATTGTACATTCAAGTTCTTTCTGTTACTTGTAGACAGTTTTTTTGTGGTGTATTGCATCTTCTGTTTGAAAAACAAAAAACTCTTGTACAGGTACTCCTCTCTGCAATCTAATATACTCTAAACATAATTACGCCGTCGCCTAGATTCTTCAGAAACATGTTTTTCCAGACTTGGTGTACATAGTAAAGTATAGGGTATGCACTCTGAGCCAGCCATTGTGCAGAAGATTGCAGTAGCTTTTTGTAAAACCCTACTTGCTAGAGAATGTAAACGTGTCTTCACAGTACATACAAGATCTTTTTGGATATGATTATAGATACAATTAACCAATTCTGACCAAGTTTTTCCGTTGTCTCTCCCCTCTCAGTAATACTTTTAAACATGTTCAACATTTGTATTCCCTAGATCTAGAAAACAGCTTCATACGGGGTTACTTTTCGTGTGTGAATTTTTTGTTTAACACTACTTCAGAGAAATGAAAGGTATATATTTTCTCAACTGTATTAAATATCAACAGCGCTAAGGCTAATTATATTGATTATATTTCCGCGATTTTGGATTTGAGCTGCATGTTCTTGTGTAGAGGAAGAAAGCATGAAAGAATATTCTGCTGGGTGAAGGTGCACTAATATAGGAGTTGTGGGATAATGCCACTGTCAGTGTTTTTCTCATACTTGTTTTGCAATGCCAATGCGGATGCATAAACATTTGTAAAACTGAATTAGCATTACAGAGAAACACGGCATTTCTTTCTGTTACGTTTGCAGTATAATGAATAAAATGCAGCCATTTTAGCAAAGTAGCCCATCATCACCCTAATTTTTAACTAGGGTGATAAATAAATTAATCAGTATCGGTTTGAAAAATCAGTCCAATCTAAATATCTTTTCCGATACGACAGCAGGCAACCTCCTGTACATACTGATACAAATCTGTTAAATCCATAGTAGGTTTTGTTTATTAAAGGCACTCTAGTTTTGGAAATATTGTAAGGAGGTCAAGTGGATATTCCTTTATAACATTGCTCTCTAACAGACTCGCATGACACTTTTAGAAAAAAGGTCATAAGGCACAGAGTTTTAGCAGTATGGTTTCAGTCAAGAGCCTGATATTTTTCCTCTTTGACATTTGTATCCCCCTCTGCTCTGCATCATGGTATGCACCTGTTCTGAGCAGCTGATGCCCTGGGTAAGTGTATGTCTGTAGGCCAAACTGTATGATCAAATGTGTGTGGTCCCTCCAAACCCAGCCAGGCTGCCGCCATATGACCACTCCCCATCAACCCCCCCACCTGTATGTCCAGTCAGTCTTTCTCGCTTCCTGTCCCCACCCCCCAAAAAGCTGCCTCTGCCTGGTATTTTGATATCCGTTGCCTTGTCTTGTTTTTCCGCGCACATTGCCATTAAAGCTCACAACTGCAGTTAAGAGCGCAACAAAGAGCTGATTTTTCCACCCTGCCCTTCTGAGTAGCTGTGTGTGTGAGTGTGTGTGAGTGTGTGTGAGTGTGTGTGAGTGTGTGTGAGTGTGTGTGAGTGTGTGTGAGTGTGT
>JBBJLS010000006.1:24715739-24727858 GCA_037577275.1 Bryconaethiops microstoma
GTGAGTGTGTGTGAGTGTGTGTGAGTGTGTGTGAGTGTGTGTGAGTGTGTGTGAGTGTGTGTGAGTGTGTGTGTGTGATGAATGCATATAGAAGTGACCTAATTAAGTGTCCTCTTCTTCTCCCTTTCCAGAATTAAGGGAAATGTGAACAACATTTAGTCTTCAAGATGTGCTAATACTATTTTTAACTACCATTCACTTTTTAGCAATAGAATTAACACAGAAAAAATAAACTTTGGACACTAAACATGCCTAAATTTGGCAAATCGATTACATTTGGGATGAGAAAATTTAGTGATTTAAAAAAAATATATATATATATTTTCAACTACTTTTTTCAGCTGTTTGTTTAAGAAGAGTGGTGCTTTGGTGAATATATCCACATAAAGTGAGCTAACTATTTTAGAAGGAACTCTTCCCTATTGTGGTTATCATGGGTATTTCCAGTGTTTACCTTTTGTGTCACTTTTGCCTCAAAGACCTTTGTCAGTAGGGTACGTGATCTTTACGTGAGATTGGTGTGAATATCACACGCAGCTGTCACTCTTTGAGAGAGCTTTTTGGCTTTGAAAGCGCTTTGTCTATTGCAAATTTTCAGCGTAGCTGATAGTTTGCTCGTGGCCCTCACAAATGTGTTTTTCTGACCTCAGGGGTCAAAGTGGAGGAAGACTGCGATCTCGGGAAATGTAAATCACTCATGTGAACACAGTTCGCAGAGGATAATCTCATAAAAGTACACTTTAAAGTCACAGGCATATGGCGCACACACCAAGAGGGGTGTAGAAATCCAGGCTACTCAGACAGCCTTTGTAATGAGGATTATTGTCATTAACGTTAGAAAAAATCTCATGTTATGACCCATTAGGAATTAAAGAATAAAGGATCCGTGGCCTGATCTTTAGCAATCTGCACTCTCTGACCTGTATTTCCATACCTGTGCAATCAGGGAAAGGCAAGTGATGCCTTCACTGCATGTCATAAACGGCAAGGGCCTGGTCCTTTTTATAGCAGGAGAGAATGACAGAGAAAAAGGAAAAAGTAAGAGAGCAGTCCTTCCCATTCACACACAACTATACTTTTCCATCAAAAAGGGGTCTGTCAAACTAAGCCAAAGGGCTGCATTAAGTTATCCCTTGTTAACCCATCCTCTGACTTACTCTCCCCTATACAACTATTTAGCGCACATTCAGATGGCTAATCCAGATGGCTACTATGTTGTAATGTATTTACTGATGTCAGTGGTGCACGTGGTTATTAAAATGTACAGATATCTACATGCTCTAATAAACTGTTCTATTAAGTTATGGGAATTTAGAATTCCAAAAAAAATTTTAAGTGTTTAACACAGCCAACAATGATTCTATGGTTTGAAACTGACCACTGATGAAGTGTTAAAGGTGAGCAGAAGTGATAGTCGAAAGCACTAAAAAGGTCATGCAAGGGTTATGCAGGCTTTTTCAGCCAATCAGTGAGTAAAATAGACGTTAATGTAGTTTGCATGGGTAGAAATGTTTTTTTTGCTATGGAAAATATTGAATTTGACTTTAAATATTACACTGGTAATAGCACTAATACTTTGTCCACTCTCAAATATGCATGAGCATATGACAGTTTAATGTTTTCTGTGTATGGCCGGCAACTTTTCTCTGTACGTCTTTTCTTTAGCTGCATGAAAATATTGCAGTTGTGTTTCATGTATGAGAGGCAACTTCTCTATGTCTGTCTCTGTTGGCTTTAACCTGCCATGTTTGCATGTGCATTTGGGACCCGGTTTGACTGTTAGTGGTTCCATATGTCTGATATGCTCAGTGTGTTTGTTTAGAGGGGTTTCTCCATGGCAAGAATGGGTGTCGTGAGAGTCACATCTTGCACTTATTTGTATTGTGTCCAAATGAAGACTTGTAATTTCCTACAGACTACACAGTTATTGGCCACTTTTTTTGGCTTCGTCTGTCTTTTATTTTAATGTTGTTTGCTCACACTTAATTAAAACAACTCCTGCAGCTACTTTTGTAGTGTTAGTGATTTATTATTCAATTAATTTAATTCAGTCTGAAAATCTGGGTTCCATCAAAATAACTGTCGTAACAGCGGCTCTGGCAAAACTGAAAGCTGCGTTTCATAGTCAAGAGAAAATCACCCCAGCACCACAGCTTTTAGTGTTTCTTCAAGAATGAGGACAGGGAGTAAACCGCTCCGCATAAAATTGTGCCATTGTGTGTGTTTTTCTGAGTTTGGAGGCTTCTGTTTGGCCCTAGTACGATGGGATAGAAGCTGTGCCTCCGTTTGTTTCCTGCCTTCTCATAATCAGTCTTTTCTAAATGTCCTTCTCTAAATCACAGTTGATAGCAGAAAATGCCCAAAGAAAATCCACAGTGGACAATCAAACAATATTTTTGGGATCTTGTTACTACTTCAATGTGATTTCACCTTGATAGCTCAGACTCAACTATCCAGAACTAGAATAAAAATCAAAATCTGTGAAGCAGCACAATTATTTATCATTGCCAGCACTGTATACAATGTGGATCCATTTCAGTAACGTATGTCAGTTAGCAACTGTTGTGGTAATTACTACCTGTGATAGTGAAGTACTTGCTTCACATTTTTGGAGATGCATTACCAGAGTGCCAGGCCCAAAAAACACTGGTCTTCAACATAAGACTAAGTGTGCAACAATGTGGGATTTGGGGGCCAATTTGATCTATCTGATATTTTTCATATACATATCTGCCAACTCTGAAATTTCAACACATTTATCTAGGTTAGCATTTTAGAGAAATGTATCACTTATTTCTGTAGGATCCCAAACTATAAAAGATATTTTAGCCCAGTAACTCAGTGTCACCTAAACACTCTTCTGTAAACAGTTGCCCAATGCAGATTTTTTGTAATTTTCTGCCAATACCAATATGCTTCTGATGTCATTATGCTTTCATAAGTGAGCCCTCTGCTAATAAACACTTCTGCTGTCACCTGGAGGAGGATAAGGCCTTGGATTTGGCAGGAGAGCCTTTAAATGGCTGCTGTTTGTTAGACTTATCCTAGGTGATTTGCCTGAGAGCTCTTAACCAACTTGAACATTCCTTATGTTACCTCTTAAGTTACCAAACACCCCATTCCACTGGAGCTTTGTAAATGTGGTTATATCTTGCCATTGCTCTAGCAACAATACAAGAAGATAGACCTTTAAACACAAAAAAATGTGTAGTCATTAGCTAACTAGCATGATTCAAAGTTTGTCACCTTGTCACTTCTGACATACACTGAAGAGTGATGGGCTTTTGTCTATAAAGAAACTCTCTAAATATTCTAAAATGCACTTCAGACTATAAGATCTTGATGCACATTTGTTAGAAATAAGCCCTAGATTTGTTCTCTATAGATTATTGAGTCACAAATTGAGCTTCACAGTTACTGTGTGATGTGTAATACTTAATAGAACTGCCTCAGCTCAAGAAAGTTGCCCGTGAAGATCGCACCATGGTCTGAGAAGAACGTTATTTCAATTCACTGTGTACTGTGTATATGACTGACTAAATCTTAAGACGTGGGCGCATACGCAATAGGCATGTACACCGCTTGTAGCGTTGCATATATACAAATGTACAAATAATCTCAGAAAATCCAAATCTGATCACAGCACATTATGGTCACTCTGAGATGGGTACACTTAATCTGATCTGTAACAAATGGGTAACATAAGACAGATCAAAACCTCTTGGTGCAGTGTTCTTATCGGGTGTTAAAACCTTATCATTATGTGCAACATCTCATGTACAGCTGTTTTGCCATGTGCAATATCATGTGACGTTTTCTAATTGGGTCCTGAATCACTTCATTACGTGCAATATCTTAGTTACTATTCTCTGCTAAATTCAAACTACCATTTCTCTGCTTACTCCAAACTACCATTTGTGTCTGTAGGTTTCACTTAACTGTGTAACTTATATATGCAGTATTTATACCCAGCATTTCTGTATATAGCATAGTGTATTTTCATATAGAGTTTCTTAATTTTTTTTCTACATACTTTTTCATTTAGATTTTATTTAGACTTTTTTATATTGTTCTTGTCTCTGTGTCTCTGTGTGTTTGCAGTCATTACATTAGCAATTTCCTCCGGGATCCATAAAGTTTTCTGATTCTGATTCTAGACCTCAAAAACACAGAATGGTTTTGTAAATGACATTTTCTCCCCTTGCAGGGAGAGGAGACATTCAGCCACAATTGGACAGCGCCGTGCAGGACGTGAACGATAAATATTTGCTGCTGGAGGAGACCGAGAAGCAGGCGGTTCGGAAGGCCCTGATCGAGGAGAGAGCGCGCTTCTGCAGCTTTGTTGCCATGCTTCGACCTGTGGTGGTAAGGAGGTTGGGACCATCAGGTCACATGCAGCACTGGTCCAGCAGTCTCGTCACTGCAGCATCGTATGGTGTTTATCTGTTGCTCTGTTCAGCTAAATTCAGACATGAACTTAAACATCTTTCCATTTTTTTTTTTGTCAGGATGAAGAAATGTCCATGCTGGGAGAAATTATCCATCTGCAGACCATTGCTGATGACCTCAAAGCTTTGACCATGGACCCCCACAAACTTCCTCCTGCAAGTGAACAGGTATGTTTGTTCCCCAGCAAGTTCATAGAACATTCCAATTTAGCTGATAAACAACCACATAAACATGCAACTAAATTTTGTTGAAAAATTATTTGCTTACCTGTCTCTATGTTCGTTATATCCATTAAGTAAACCAGTGAGAACTTTCAGGAGAAGGACTGGGATAGTTGTTTGAATGTTGCTGTTGATATAATGGGACTTAAAAAAATGCAATTTGGGGCTCTAATGAAGCATTTACAAAGTGGTTCCTCAGTGGTGGTGCATAATACACTTCTGTAGCAACATAATATCTTTACACAGAGTCACAACCATCATCAACATTTAGCATGGAAATAACACGTTATAACACCAAAAATATTGTATGAAGAGGAAAATATTGTACGATGAGGAAAGTCTTCTGAGTAGCATCATTGCAATGCTACATATTTATACTATTTCAGAGTTTCTGTTTGTTTCTGCCTGTTTGAGTTTAAAAATGACTGGTTCTATTTTAAGTAATATCTGCCAGTGTTCTCTGTAAACACAATAGTTTCCCCTATAAAATCCATATCTGAATTGGTCCTGAAGCTTTCGTGTTGGTTAGACCTAACTAATAACACCGCCTTCCTGATTACACTGGTTCCATTTCCCACAAAATAGATATTTATAATTGTTCTCATTTAATATGTTCCAAATATACAAAAGTGCTTTTACATAAGTAAAACCTCCTTATGAGGTTATTTTAACTTTATTTACAGCCTGTCATAAATGGAATTCTATTCATGGAGACACAGTAGATGTCCTTTTGTTGTCCTGTGTAAACAACATTTGCCTATCATGTCTTTCATCAGTAGTATCATGGTTGCCAGCAGGCTGTAAAAATCAGTTGATAGACAGAGTGGAAGAACTGGACAGTTGGTGATTAACCATCCTTTTACGTGATACTTTGACTACCTGTCAAACTCTGACAGCCTTGTTCAAGGTCCAAGGATAGACGCCATGCTTTTGTTTTTGGCACATTTTTGTTTCTGTTTGGACTCCTGATACATTGATGCTTGCATGTTTTTTGAGTATTACACATATTATTAAAACATTAATTAAATATAAAAAGTGTTTATAATTTTAATTAGAAGCCAAAGGTTACTTTATGGTTCCTGAAATCAGGGTGGGGTCAACCTTAGACACAGTTATGTTTACCTACAATTATGCGCAGTTTGGAGGAAAACACTTATAAAGCTAGAGTTTTGAGTGTGATTGTGTGTCTCGTCTCTGCCACATAGGTCATACACGACCTGAAGGGTTCGGATTATAGCTGGTCTTACCAAACCCCTCCTTCTTCTCCCAGTACCACTATGTCCAGGAAGTCCAGTATGTGCAGGTAAGCATCTTGGTCAGTTTCACCTGGTGTGATGTGTAATGACAAGCATGACAAGACAAAAGTCAGTAGTTGATTTTTACTACTGACCCTGGAACAGTCAGAAAAGCATGGGATTGTTCTGTTGACTACAAAAAAAAATCTAAATGCTCACAGTGCCTCCTGGTGTTGAATATAGTGATTGAACTCTGTGATTCTCAGTCTATTACTCTGGGACATCGAGTTTGAGCAAAAAAATCTACTTTTTGCTCAAACTCAACTCACAACACAGTGATAGAGCAAAATTGTGGACCATCTGGGGCTTATTGAGAATGGATATTTACTCATTTAAACATATCAACCTTTTTCATATATAAAGTTTTTTAATAGAATGTAAATGAGGTGTATGAATTAGAGCTGTTAATATTTGTTCATCAAGACATATCAGATGATGCAGCCTGCCTTACAAAAAGATGCTCCTCACTGATCCCTCCACCCTATATGTGTCCAGTTGTATGCAATGTTTGTTATCCGCTGAACTGTTTCAATACAGAAACAGTTTGTGTGATGATGCCTGTGTTGCTGTGTCTTTCTTTTTGTTGGTTGAGTCACCGTACCTTAGACCATGGGGTTATAACTCCTTTAAACTGCAGATTTACACCATGGTGAATAATCTTCACATTCCTTTTTATTTCTTGTCTCTTTTTATGTTGATATTTACACTTTAAACTCTTACCTTTTGCAGTACTTTCCATTCTCACTGGACATGAAGAGTCTTTAGGAGCTTCTTTTGCAAAGAGCTCCAATTTTAGAGCAGTGTCTAAAAATATCAATCAGGGCACCCAGTAATTATCCTGTATTATATCACTGGCATGTTCTTGGTGTTCTACAGGCCTCCGCATTTAGCCTTCTGGAGTTTTAACAACTGTTGTAGAAATAAACATACAGCTTATTTGAAATTTTGCTCCATTTGAGGCATTCATGTAGGTTAGGTAGCATTTTTGATATCTGAAGCCAAAGGGATGCGACTAGTAACTGAGTAATCTACCAACTACTTTGACAGTTAATACTCGGACATTATGCTTAGCTGAACACCGTACCATAGAGAGACTTTGAAAATACTTTACCGAATAAGGCAAACCCTTGAAAACTGTATAGAAAAACAACCTTTCATCAAGCCCTGTGAGAGAAAGTACTGTGAGAATACATTATCAAAATATCTGCTGATATCTACAGACTTAATGTGATTCTGTTTGACCATTAATGCTAGTTTGAGAAATGTTGAGATCTTTAATGCTGTTTTGAACCAGTCATTTCGTAAACTTTGATAATAAACCAAGTAGCAAGACCACAGTAATGCTAATGTACATTAGCGCTTGTATGAGAAATTCCAATGTTATGTTAGTGTAAACAGTGATGCACACACACTAATTGAGCACAGCTCTAATTAAGCACCAAATCTTTTAACCGATATTAAAGAGACATGTTATTTACTGTGTACAGTGCGGTTTAAACTGTGAACATTGTTGTAGCAGCTGTTACAGACTTTCGAAAAAAATTTATTTAATCATTTTACAAAGAATAAAAAATGGCAAACATGCATGCATCAGTGAGATACTGTTGATATGGGTGCAGCGATGCTCACAAAAGGGACTAATAACATAACCTCGTCAAAAATCGTCAGCCTACTAAACACAGCTTATATTGCGAGGATACACTGATTATGATGCAAATTGTGGACTAATCACTGAGCCAGTCCAAAAATAATGTAAATTCTGAACAGTATTTTTTTTTTTTAATTGCGTAATCATAATTGTCCTGTACTCAGTACTGTTACACATACTAGACTGAACCTGATGGATAGAAAATACCCCAGAGGGATGCATTTGTGATTTATTTGTTTTATTTATTTATTGAGTTTGTTTTATTTGTTCCACACATCACATTGTGGTTGTGTTTTGATTTTGTTTTTGCCTGCTGCATTGAGTTTGTGTGGAGTGTTAATGGTTCCCGGCCTCCCCTCTCCCTTCCCCCCCTGTTCTGTCCCTGACTGTGCCCTGCCCCATTCCTGTTTCTAACAGCAGTCTGAACAGTGTGAACAGTAGTGACTCGCGCTCCAGTGGCTCGCACTCTCACTCCCCTTCCCCACACTATCGCTACCGCAGCTCCACCCTGCCGCAGCAGGCCCCCGTCCGACTAGCCAGCGTCTCCTCACATGACTCGGGCTTCGTCTCTCACGACGCCTGCCAGTCCAAGTCGCCTTCGCCCATGCCGTCCGACTCTGTCCCACAGGTAAGACCACCTTATAGTGTTTTCTGGGGTTGTTTTCACATGCACAGTAAAATTGTTGGATATGTGTCATGTACCTTGGCTCCAAAACAGAAGTATGGATATTACTGGACTACTGTATTTCATGAAAGGTTCATCCAGAGTGTGTTTCTCTTCTTGACGTTAGAGAGGCCATAGGAAGAACCCCAAACCCCCTTGTCCCACAGTCTGAGAGAGAGCCCTTAGGTCCTGATCAAACCACCTCAGGAACATGCTTGAAGGTGGTGGTGTAGTCTGTGGTTCAGTCAACGGTCGTTCTGTAACTAATGACTTTTATTTAGGAGTGAGTTAGCATATAGCCGAAGGGTGTCCAGCTGTGTTCTTCCATTTCCTCTTCCATGGTGTACTTTCCACTTTCCCATGAGGTGCTGCCTGCGCGCTGGAGAGCCAGTTGCATTGCACTGTTGGCAGAGGTAACCCTAATGATTTGAGTCAAGCTCTATTTTTGCTCTCCCTGGAGAATCTTAAAGGAATTTCTAGACTCCAACTTCGTTAGCCATGACTAGAAGCCATTAGGGCATGAAGGACTATGTTAATGCTATTTTAGATAGCAGTTTTGGATGATGATCTTCTCAAAGTTTTGAAAGAGAGTAGCTGGCCCAGGATGAATAGCCAACTTTGACATAAACTCAAATTATGCAGAGCTTACATTCCCCAACTGAAAAAACTCTGAATTCAGCCAGACACCCACAGAATGTGTCTTTGTGTCTGCCAGCGGTCTGTGCTGTTCCGGTTTGTGATCGCTGCAAAGACTGGGTGCATCTTGAAGGCCTCCCAAGGCAGCCTCACTGAACCCCCTCAGAAAGTACCGGTCTGGGAACGACGGAAGATGCTGAGGTCATCCTTGCTAAAGTGGTTGGAGGGCTGACCACAGTGGAAGCTCTGCTCTGGCAAAGCAAGCTTCTGGTTTCTTTAAAGCCGTGCACTGTGGTTTAAGGACCTTCGCCAACAATGCCATCATCCAGCGTCGAGTATCATCCAGCCCTTAAATCAGGTCACAGCATGAGCGGCTCACGGCTCTAACCTCCTGCCAGCCACCACCTCCGCGCTCCCCACAGACCAAGGGAAAACACTCTGGCGGTCGACTTTCCAACTCACACGTGCTCCTAAATGCCTGGATATCTGCTATTTTCCCCTCCTCACTCGTTCCAAAAACCTGACAGATCTAAATTAGTGGAGGCCTGTGGCTCGCTCCCAGTCTAATGCAGCTGTTTACTCTGATTTCAGTCACTCTCTCTAACTTAGTTTCTAAGTTTCTGCTGCTTTTTTGCATAGCACCTAACCTGCTTTTTCTGTGCTGTCTCTCTCTCACCCTCTCAATCTGTCTGTCTGTCTCTCTTTTTGTCTGTTTGTCTCTCTGTCTCTCTCCTGTTTGTTCCATTCATGCTGGCTGTATGCTGTAATACATTTTCACACTATGCGTGTATGTGTGTCTGTGTCTGTGCCTTTGTGTGTGTGTGTGTGTGTGTGTGTGTGTGTGTGTGTGTGTGGTAATTTCCCACTGTCGCTCTGTCCACTGTGCATGCTGCAGACTACCTCCAGCTCTGGTTCGTCTGATGCCTCAGAGGCTTGTCAGTCGGTCAGCGAATGCAGCTCTCCCACCTCCCTCGGTTCGGCCGGGGCCACTGCCTCCACTGAAAAGGTGAACTCTCCACTGGTCCTCTGGACACTGGAACCTCTTCCTATTGGCTCTCCCATCAAGGTTCTATCAACCCTTGAGCCCCTGTCTACTGCATATTCTTGTTGTACCCCATTGTGGAATCTCTGCCGCTGGACACACTCCCCATTTGCCTTCTCCCCATACATATTCAGTTGCTAGCTGTTATTTGCTTTCTACCCTTCATGTTAATATCTGTAATATGTTGATATTTTGCCTTGGTCATACATTTAGCCTTTTATCACCTTATATGTTTGTTCATTCATTTGTGATTTTTTTAATTCTCTCCCATTTTGTTTGTTATTTGTGTCTGGTTTTGTTCCATCTGCTCCGCCACACACCCTCAGTTGTCCAACGGCTACGACCACTATGGACTTGGAGAGTCCATATACCTATCTGGTGGGGTCTCAGGGGAAGCCTTTCCCTTCCTTCCCCCTCCTTCCTCCTCCATTTCCTCATCATCCTCCTCCTCTTCATCCACTCTGAGGTCATGGTCGAGGCCAGGCTCTGCTGTTCTGCCCGATTACCCTCATTACTGCACACTGAGCCCCGGCATGCTCCCCCCCTCCTCCAAGATCCCCAGTTGGAAGGTTTGTCCATTCCTTCGTTTTTTGCCTTCATCCTGTCCACTTGTCTTTTGGTTGTTCTTTGTTTCTTATAGGTGAGGTTTCCATGAACACACCCATAGATTGCAGCACTGATTCACACCTATTTAGAGATTCATTTGGTTATGTGATAGTCAGGGTCAGGAAAAGTCATTATTTTTTGTTTTCCTCAAGGAAAAGTTCTTTTTGTAATTTCTGCCACATGAAACTAGCTTTGAATTCCAGGTGATGCTGTGTTGTTTGGATCTATAAAGCCGTTTGAGTAGAACTAGAACCTTTGCTGCACTGATGTTGCTCATATATTCTAGCAAAATACATTTAAAGATTTATTTTGGTGCAGAATTTAAATAGGCACTGAATAAATGATTTCCCAATGATATTAATGTATAAAGTCATTTGTGAGTGGTACATTAGCAAGAAGAAAAAAAACACAAGCAGACTTTCTCACTGAAAGTAGCAGGCATCCCATTGCTGTTAAACCTGTTTAAGCTGGTCCTCAGTTCTAGATTTCACTGGGCACAAAATGAAGATGATGGGTCTGGGACTTTCTGCCAGCAACCAAACAGTGGAAAACTATCACAATCACTCAGATTTCAGGGTATTTAATTCCACAGTAAATTTTTATGGTTAACCAGTTTTCCTTTAGAGCTCTTTATTGCGACTAAGATCAAACTAATGAGGCCCAAATACATCCATCCATCATCTGAGCCGCTCAACCTAACCAGGGTCACAGGGTGCTGGAGACTATCCCAGCAGACATAAGGGAAAGTCTAGGAACATCCTGGACAGATCCCAGATACATTAATCACAAATTAATGGTGCCATCTAGTGATCTGCCCTGGGAATGCGATTGAAATCAGCTAGAGTTATACTGCAGGTTTGTGGAAGTAATGATTGACTCTCGTACTGGCTACAGGACTGGGCTAAGCCAGGACCGTACGATCAGCCCATGGTAAACACGCTGAGGAAGAAAAAAGAGCCAAAAGAGGCTGCAGATTCAAACGGCTCTGTGCCCTCTCTTCATACGAGCCCAGTCTCCGCTCTCCCTGAGGACAGCCAGAAGGCCAGAAGCATAGCTGTCACACCAAAGGTCAGTCACCTTAAATTTAAAGCATCTAAGTCTCAGTTAGGTTATTGACGGCACAGGCAAGAGTTCTTTTTCCACTCATCTTCTTGCTTTCTTATTTTCTTTGCTAAATATATGATTTTTGATTTCACAGTTTACTGCCTTAAATAAAGCAAACAAAATCCTGTTTTCTGCCTGTTTTAGGCTACTGTCAGTTACATTTTTAATTAGTAAAGTTCTTAATTATATTTTATTTAATATTTAATCATTTAATTGAATAATTAATTGAATTTAAATACTGACCAAAGTGCTATCAGCTATCCAAAGCTACAGTAAGGCATTTGGAGCAAGATGTGTTATTATGTTTTATTTTTCAGTTTTAGCAAAAACCCCAGATTTATTTTTTTTTATTCATGGTGCTAGTATCTGGGATGTCTAAGCCTTGTGTGTGTGTGTGTGTGTGTGTGTGTGTGTGTGTGTGTGTGTGTGTGTGTGTGTGTGTGTGTGTGTGTGT
>JBBJLS010000006.1:24727958-24739772 GCA_037577275.1 Bryconaethiops microstoma
GTGTGTGTGTGTGTGTGTGTGTGTGTGTGTGTTTTTGTGTGTGTGTGTGGGTGTGTGTGTGTGTGTGTGTGTGTGTGTGTGTGTGTGTGCGCGCACAGGTGGAAGATATGGAGGCTCGTGAGGAGTTAGCTCTGGCCCTGTCTCGTGGACTGCAGCTGGACACTCAGCGGTCCAGCAGGGATTCTCTTCAGTGCTCCAGTGGCTACAGCACACAAACCACCACACCGTGCTGCTCTGAGGACACTATCCCTTCTCAAGGTGTGTGTGTGAGAGAGAGAGAGAGAGAGAGAGAGAGAATGAGATGAATACTAATTGTAGTGACCTGATTAAGACGTGTCCTCCTCTTGCTTCCAAAACTAATTTAAATAGTGGAAAAAATGTAGGCTTCATGGTGACTGCTAATAATTTTTACTTTTTAAAACTGAAAAAGCAAACAGTTGAACACTGAACATGCCTAAACTTGGCTTACTGGTTATGTTTGGAGTAAGGAGAAAGTGGAAAAAATGCTCTCTTCATAAAAATCTGTAGGAGTGGAGATGTTTTGCTGGTCTGCCATATTCTCCAGCACATATTCACTCTTTTTTTGGAAGATAAACCACAAAGAGCAGTAAGGAAATTAAAATAATAACTTTTTTAATGTTAAGCATAGAATAGAATTACAGAATTGCATCAGTGTCGATAGAATGTCTTCACAAAAATAGTAACAACGGTGTGTGTCTGTGTATGTGTGTATGTATGTGTCTGTGGGTGAGAGTTAGATGCACACAGCGTTAAACGCAGAGTTACAGTGATTTTTCTACCATTAAGTGGTGTTAAGAAACATAGTGACCATTTTGTTGTTATTACAATACAATGATGATTTTAGAGTAAGACCTGTTTGTTTTTTAATTCGTATTTCTCGTCTGTGTGTCCGTCTTGCCCTCAGTGTCTGACTATGACTACTTCTCAGTTAGCGGTGAGCATGAGGCAGATCAGCAGGATTTTGACAAATCCTCCACCATCCCGCGCAACAGTGACATCAGCCAGTCCTACCGCAAGCTGTTCCAGGCCAAACGCCCAGCCTCCACCGCCGGCCTCCCGTCTACACCCGGACCAGTCATTGTCACACCCGGGGTGGCCACCATTCGCCGGACCCCTTCCACAAAACCCTCTGTTCGCAGGGCCTCAGCTGCCGGCGGCCCCATCCCTATCAAAACCCCCATGATTCCGGTCATGACCCCCACTGTGCCTGACCTTCCAGGGGGCTTTCCACTTCCCAGCAGTGAGGAGGCTGAAGAGCCGGCCAGCCCTGGCTCCCCCACACTGGGTGAGGACGGGGAGCAGGAAGGCATCCTGCCTGTTGCCTCTTGGAGTGGTCAGGCTTCCACTAACCCTCCCCTGCCTCCCGGACAGCAGATCACAGGTCTGGAGGGGCAAGAGGGGGCACTAGATGAGCAGGACCTGGCAGACCAGCAGGGGGACACCATGCTTCTGGCTATCCGGCGTGGAGTTAAGCTGAAGAAGACCATGACCAACGACCGCTCTGCACCACGCATCGCATAAGAGGAAAACTTAATAAGACTTCATTAAAGTTCATTAAGATTTATTATGTCATTATTAAGCCTTTCTAGAGGGATGGAATGGGTTTGCCCTCATCGGTGGCCTGTTTATTTCAGGAAAAAGACTTGTCGTCCTGGTTGGACTGTGCAAAGGGCTGGTGACAAGCACAGATGCAGATAGAAACAGGATACAGAAGAGAGGATTACAGCTCAAATGAGTTTATACCCAGTGTAGAACTAACATTTTCCTTCTTGTTCTTCTTCCTTCTTTCTCTCTCAGCCTTTCACGCTGTACAAACCTTTCACTTTGTGCCAAATTCTGTCTTGTTTTATATTACCTTGAGACTGAACAGTGAACATAGCCTAAAGTAATATAGTACCTATAAGAGAACATTCTCTGTATAGTTTAATGTTTATTCCAACGTTGTTGTGTTTTATTCTGAGAGGATATGAAGGCTGCTATGTTTGAGGAGCTGCTGCAGAGTTCATTTGGTCCCGAGGGATGTGCAGCAGCCGAAGCGGAGTCAGTCTTCATCATCCTAAATTTCAAAACAGTAGTCTGTGGCTGGACCCCTACAATCACCCTGTAAATCTCCATAACTTTTCCTCCATCTCCTCTTCAAATGCAACCTCATTGGCTTAATATTTCAGAACAGGAGTCTGTGGCTGGACCCCTACAATCACGCTGTAAATCTCCATAACTCAAATCTAACATGTAACATGATTAACTGATAGATGAGTGTAGGGAGAGAGTATTTGGCCAAGACACAACGAGGCCCAAAGAAAGCATGAAAATGTAGAAGCTGGCTTTTTTTTTTTAATTTTATTTAATGTTTTTCCTTTTTTTTTTTTTTTTTTAAGTATTCATTTTTTATGTTCGTCCTTATGCGTATAATAATCCACAAATGCATGTTGCCTTTGCCACTGACAACTCAGCTGTGACACTGTCTAGCTCCTAATAAGCTAAAACCATAACAGATATTTAAAGGCATAGATTTCTTTTACTCTTGTTAACTTTAATAACGCATTTAGTGCTTCAAACTAGTCTACTTTTAAGCTGAGAAGCAAAAGTTAAAGTACTTTTATGGTTTGTACAGAAGTGTAAATAATGACGGGGTCGACGGCAACCCACAGACTTTTAATTTATTCACCTGCTCAGCACTCTCTTTTAATCTGTCTACAATAGATCCAGTTTTTTCCCATATGTATGCTGTGAAATATGTTGTACGTTATGTTAATACACTCTAGAAAAGCACACAGACGCACACTTTGACCCACTGTATGGCTACTCGCTCTCAGAGCGTGGTGTATCGCTGTTGGCATTGCAGTACAGAAACAGGTGAGGCCGCAGTGAACTTCAGAATGTGTGGTAGGAGAAGGTAAACCAACCAGTGCAGACACTCTAGCTGCAGAACATTTAGTCAGCTGTGTTGCAAACTGGTCTCAGCATCTCCTTTCGAGGAGACTTAGTTTCCACCTCACCAGACCACTGAGACACTGTTATAAAGTAAAGTGGTATTTCAAACATTCATTGAGCACATTTAGCATTTCTTGCTGATTTGTTGGTCTGGAGCTTAGTAGGATCCATGGGAATAAGCACATCAGTGGCAAATGTGTGGGGCCTGTCCTCGTCCTCCCTCATTTCAAACACCTGTACCTCTCGGTTTGCCCATTACGCTGGGTGTTTAGTGTTAGTTTTGGATTTTGGGATATTTATGTACAAATCAAAAAACATTTTCAATTAGCATTATGCAGCTAAATGATTGTTCGGAAAAAAAACCTGTCATCTGTGACTTACTTAATCTTTTGTTTTCCTAATTATTTAAAAATTGGTGCTGTTTTTTTGTTCTTTATATTCTCCATCCTTACTCTAATAGCCTGGGTGAAGCTCATGTTAACTATATATGGGTCCACTGAAGGAGAGAAAGGTATAATTTGCTACATTATTCCGCTTGCCTGTCTGAAAAAAAGCAGTCACACCAAAAATGTATGATACAGTTTACTCACTGCAGCTTTTGGTTGATTAGCAGCAGTAAACTGGTTCTTTCTCATGTTCACATTAAAGCTATGACCAGTATGTTTTAGTGCTCAATTGTAAACTGACCATTGTATTAAAGAAACGGTTTTGCACAAAAAATCTAATGTGCTCAATTTTCTGCTCAGACCAGATTTAGCCATAACATGTTTGGAGTCCAAATTTTGCTTCTTTAGTTTAGAACTCAAGCTACAAAGCGAAGTTAATAGTCACCCAAATGTTTGTGGTAAATATATCACCAAAACCAAGTCGCTAGTGTAGTTTAGGACATGGTATGTCTTACAGTGAGCTATAAAAATAAAACTACCGTGAATGTGTTGGACAGTCATTTTAGACAACAGGACCAGTTTTCACAAACCACATCAGGAGTGCTGGTCTAGAATGAAGAAATTAAATTTTTTTTATAGCTTTAGTCCATTTTTCTCCAAGCTATAATAAAAAAAAATGAAAAATGTGGCTTCCTGAAGAACTCATTTTTAAAACATTCTGGTTGTAGCTTTAAAATATGGTGCAGCTTTGATTTCGATAGCACTCAGAACACAGTGCTGCTGCATGTTCATGGCAGTGTGGTCGTTTTTAAAGGCCTGAGGAAAATAATAAAGAGACATGGCAGGATCCGATTTTCAGTTCAAGTTACTTCATTTAACTTGGCGGATGCTTATATGCACATGATGCTATAAATCTGTACATGGGTAAGGAGCTGTTTTGATATTGTCTGTGTATAGACAGTTGTATTGCTTTCTACATCTAGATAATGTCCTTTATAAGCTGCCAAATTGTTAGCCCTCCCCTTCCCCCAGGCATATTGGAAAGGATGGCATGGACCTGAAATATTGTGTAAGTAGTCTAAACTTAGGGGTGGCCTCTTTCCCTGTGCTATTACACCAACCTCTGTATTGTTTTCCATTATACTGATTGCTTCAGCATACATTAAAGAGAAGTCCCATTCACCAGCTGTGTGGACAAAAATGATTATCCAGCGTAAACGTGTGGGGGTACTACTCACTGTTTCCAGGGTTTTCTTATATTTCTCCATGCTACATTAGCGCTATTCAGTGCCTGTAAATGGCTCCTGTCTCAAGGTGTTTTCTGAAAATTTGCACTTTGGGGAAGGCAACAACATCCAGATGTAGAGGCCAAGAGACCTTTGCTACTTTTAAAAGTGTGCATGTCAGACAGACTTGAGTCACATACAGTCTATATATGTAGTTTACCAAGGGACGTTGTGCATGGTCCTACTCATCTTTTCTAAATTATGCTTTTGCTGTAAATGCCGCTATTAACAACCAAAATGAAAAATGAGAGACCCCACAGTAGGGATGCCCAATTCTGGCATTGAAATCTACCATCCTGGAGACCTAAGATCCAGCACACCTGGCTCTAATATTCTGTTGCTCCTGAAGGTCTTCATTACCTGGAGCAAGTGTGTTAGACTGGGGATGGAGCTACAATAAACAGGGTAAAAGATAACTTAGAACAGGATTGGGTCCTCCTACCCTGCATCCTCAAGGTCCTTGCAAATATCCACAAACAAGCATCGCAAGTGTGGCAAATGGGACAGGGCTTGGGTCAAAGTGTAGCTGCTTTTCAGAAAGGTTTGATGAACACTTTCAATTCCCTTTTCCTTAATTAGACAAGTGTATTAGACCTAGGACAATCTAGTTTTACAAAACTGGTTAACACAAACAAGTGTTCTTGGTAGAAATTACTATGTTGGGAGGGAATGCATTAAGTATTATCCTGTAATTCTGGAGGATTCTGCAGAGTTTAGACACTTTACGCTGCATCATAACTGATACAGCAGCAAGCCTGGAGATCTTCTGGAACGTCCAGTTTGTCCCTGATCTACCACACCTGATGCAGTCCATCAGACTTGTTTTAGTAACTTTAGAGACTGAACCGAACTAGTTCTCCAAGAAGATGACTGGTGTTCAGTGGATCTTCCTAGGAGCTGCCGGTTGGTAATGTATTAATGAACATTGCTTTCAGACTGTGCTGATATTTCAGTCAAATCACAGCAAGTAGAAGCTGATGGGTTACGTGAGCAGATGTTTGTTTTTTCAGGTCTGCTTTATCACGCCCTGCTTTAATACAGACAAGTGAAAATTTTAGCTAGAGGTAAATTAGATTAGGCTTGGAGCTAAACTGGGGGTGGCAGATCGCCAGAGGCAGAGCTGAGAGTCCCTGAGGTAGTTTATAGTCTGTGAAATGTAGTAAAGGCTAAGGTAAAACCAGCCTGAAGGACAAAAACCTCTTTTTGTTAAAAAAGACTCATAGAATCATATTAAGATGATCATTTAAAGATATTATAGCATCCTTACTTTACATTTTCTAAAGAACGAAGGATTATATAGAATTATTACACATTGTACAGACATGTACTTAAAAAAAAAAAACTTCAAGAATTGTTTAGAAAGTGCTACGAACTGACTCTTCTCACTGAAGAGACAAAATCATCATTGATCACCTGTGTTAAAAATATTTGTGTTTTCCTGTCTTCAATTTCTCTTTGCCAAATGTGAAGCACAAGCCTCGACATATGGGAAATAAAGAATAAAAGAATACGTAAACTCTGGTCCCAACAGACACTGAGTTTAGAAATAAGGGACATGCTGATCCAATTTGATAAGAAAAGTAACATGCTGTAAAGACACAGATGAGTCATCCTGCGTTATAGTAGCCCTGGTAGCCTTGTATGGAAAATTATAAGCACAAAAATTCAAATTGCTATTCGTTTTGCAATTTGCAATTCAATATTCAATCTGAGCATGTAATTTGAAAATACATTTTGCAATGTTTTTCAATGTGCAAAGTGCTGATGCAATGCTTAGTTCATTTCAAAATATTTTGATGCTGAGGAGAGATTCTGATATTGAATTGACAATTGCAAAAGGAATTGCCATTTAAACAAAGAGGCAAAAAACCAATAACAATATGAAATGCAATTCAGTGAATAGTTATTCTATTTTTAATACAAAATATTTTGAAATGAACTAAGGATTGCATCAACACTTTGCACAATGAATTGCCAATTGCTAAACTTTTTTCAGATTCCATGCTCAGATTGAATATTGAGTTGACTCTGAGTGTGTTGGGTGGAGGATGCTCAGGATGGAGCTGCAGGGAAGGGGAGAAGAGAAAGGCCTGGTAGGAGGTTTCTGGATGTGGTGTGAGAGAGGAAGGAAAGAAGAAACACAAGGAAATGAAGACGGTTGATCCGCTGTCGCGACCCCTAATCGGGAGCCACCGGAAGTAAAAGAAGAAAGATTTTCCCTGCTTTCCAGGTCCCACTTTCACCACCCTGATACCCTCCTGTCAAGGAGGTCACCTGTCAATCACTCAGTCTAGTTTGTGAGTTACTGGACAGAAACACAGATGAGCAGCAAGGCTGTGTCTTAAACAGCTCCCTGTAAATAAAGTAAGTAAAGTGGCCCCTATAGTTACACGTGAACATGCCACAGCACAGCAAAGTGTGAAATTCTTTCTCTGCATTTAACCCATTCACCAAGTGATGCAGCACCCAGAAAACAGTGTGTGTACGGGACCTTGCTCAAGGGTACCTCAGTGGAGCCACTGGCAGTCCTGGGATTCAAACCCATGACCTTCTGATCACAGGTGCAACTCCCTAACCACCAGGCCACCAGCCACCTCATGCGCCCTGACTAGGAATTAAAATACAGCACCCAAACAGTGTATAATATGTCTAACAAAGAGCCACTGGTGGCCCATAATGAACAAATTGTGCTCTATATGGGTGTAGAGACTCAAATTGTATAACTTACATAGTGAACTATAGAGGAAGCAGTGAGCCATTTCAGAATCAAAATGCATAAAAATGCATTATTACCAGCCTAGTTGTTACAGAGAGGGAAAAAGACAGCGTTTGATTGGTATCAGTATCAGGAGATACTGAAGGTGATGGTATCGATATTAGGCTTGAAAAAGTGGCATCGTGCCATCCCTTATTAGAAATGCATTTCCCGTAACTGAGGGGTCACAGGGGTGTGTTAAAGGCCCTCACTTAAGAGTTTCTGGAAGTACAAGCTTGATAATAACAGCTGGTAGTCCAGTAGAGGGCAGCACCCGGTCTGTGATTTGCTGTAAGTAAAGCGTGGAACCCGCTGCCTCGTCCCTCCTCCTCAGGAGAACTTCAGGGTCAGCCTTTACTGCAGTTCAGTAAATCACTGCCCCTGAGGACAAACAGCTATGGTGGTGTTATGGAAGCTCTGATCTACTGTTAGATCAGATAAATAAAATAAAAAATTTCTAACAGGAACCAAAGCCACCACTGATCAGAGGTTAAAAAGGGCCTGAGCACAGGAGACTGACAGAGCATGGAAAACCTCATCATGGATAGAGAAGCGAGTCTGCGGCGAACAGAGCTTGAACTTGTGCTGGTGAGGCTGCGGGGCCACCACGCCGGGTGGGGTCTCAGCTTTGGGCCCCTTTTGACGTCTCTGAGTGAGCCTGAAAAGAGATAAATGTAAAAACAGATGTGTGTGTGTGTGTGTATGATAATGCGCATGAAGGAAGTGATAAAGGTGGGGGAGTAAAACACCTGAGCTTGAAATAGAGCGAAAGAGCTTGTAGCTCCAAAGACTGACTCTCAGGAGTCATCTGACCTCAGGATAAATCAAAGTCAAAGTGAACTTTATTGTCATTTCAATTATACACAAGAATACAGCGAGACAAAATGTAGCAGGTCAGGGTCCACAGTGTCCACTTCTTATTGCAACCATGACATGGTGCGGTGTATGTACTTATAGGTCAACGTGTGACTTCCAGTCTATGGGAAAAACAGTCCTGTGGATGAACGAGTATAAATTCCTTAGAACAGGTTGCGGATCCCATGGTGTTGAGTAGCCCGACAGTCTGCGGGTAAAAACTGTCAGGCAACCTGGCAAAACAGACAGTGATGCTGCAGCATTTCTTGGATGTCAAGTCAAGTCAAGTAGAGCTTTATTGTCCTCCCAACAATATACATTTAGTACACAGTGAGACAAAATATCGTCCTCCTGGACCATACGTGCAACATACAACACAACACACTCACAACACAGACAAACACTGAGGGTAAAAAGGGTAAAAATGAATTATAAATAAACCTATGTATGTATAAAAATATTGTCTGAGTGTGCTATACATAAAAAATAAAATATAAAATTATAAAAACACTGCAAAAATACTTTTGGGGGCACACAACAGGGAGACTATAATGATACAGTATTGTATACAGGCTTATAATATAGCTATAATATAATTTGTACATATATATACACATTGTGTATATATATGCATATATTAACACACATGTATATGATTGTGGATATATACATACATACACATATACATACCTACATACCCATATGTATACGCATACACACACACACACACACACACACACGTATGTATATACAGTTCCAAGAGCACCTGCGTATAGTGAAAAACCGCGTTGTTATGTTTTGGTAAAAACAAATGCCTAAAAATCCAATTTTTATAGTGTAAACCCTAAATATGACCCACATATGCTCCCAAAACACTTTAATTTCATTTTAAACTTAGTTTAATACATTACCCTTAACAAAAATATAAAGGTAAGCCCATACAGACTGTACTGTAAATCACTCATGGGCATTTTTTTTGGTATGTGCCGTCGTTTTCTTTGGTATAAACAGGTAAATACAGTAATAAATTAAACTTCAGTAATAAAAATACAGTAAAATGTAGGGGTAATCACCAATCATTTTTACATCTATAATTTACTGTTCATCAGCCACACGTCTTATTCAGGGTTCTTCAGGAGGAGTACTGTATTGGAGACTCCCGCCGGTTAAAGCAGACATTGGACGGCGACTGAGCTCAACAGCCTTATTTAATTTAATTTACAGTTATAAATCTACTGGGCTTTAAGAAGAACAAAACGAAAAACAAGAGAAACACTCAAGATGAGTCAGGGGCGGACTGGCAATCTGTGCGTTCTGGAAAAGAATGGCTGTCCGATGCACGGTGGCCGTCAGCCTGTCTTTCTCGGCCGAGACGCAAACCTCTGCCAATTGGTGAAGAAAGTCAAGGCTGTTTTTTAGTCCCAGTCCGCCCCTTCTCTGAGTACAGCGTTTTTTATCCAGTATTGTGGGGTATTGCTCTGTGCTGCAGGTCTTGTGAACACTAATAAGTCAGGGAACTAATAATTGTTTGTTAGAAATCCTGCACCTATGAAGGAACTGCAGATATATTCCGCATTTCTTTTTTTGCTTTTGTGATGTCCAGGCCTCATCCCGCACACCACTAGTCCTCGTGCTGGTTGTTTATGTTTGGGAGGCGTTAGCAAGGCAATCAGACACCTGGGTCCTGTTCCATGAAACAGGATTAAGGGAAAGAATGCCTTATTTCAATGGAAAGTAAGGGAAAGTAAGCCAGACTTTCCCTTAATTCTGTTTCATGGAACAGAACCCTGAACCGAATGAGCCTCTGCTGCTCAGCGCAATGCCCAAACATAAACAACCAGCACGAGGACGAGGGCGTGTGGCGAACGAGGTCCGGACGTCACAGTCACCTGTACTCAGAGGCGGGAGGTTTGAAAGTAGCCAATTCGAGAGCGTTATTTATTTCTCCTTGCTGCTGATTGGCTGCTACCCTGTGACGCATCTCTGGCAGCTGCAGTCCACAATTTCCCCCGTGGAGCATCTCTAGTGTTCTCCCATTTTTCATTTTGTTCTTCTTAAAGGCGTGTATTTTTATTACCGTAAATTAAACATATTTATTACTGTATTTATCCTGCTTATACCAAAGAAAACGCGCATGCATGAATTACAATACAGTCTACACAGGGGTAACATCTGTATTTTACATTCTAGAACTGCTATATATATAATTTTATATACTTTTACTTTTGCTTGCCAGTAAAATATTTTGCTAGGCCGCTTGTTACAACAGCAGTGACAATAATAATAAATAAAGGTGATAATAAAGATAATGATAATAGTAATAATATAGATGATGCTAATAATACTACTGATTATGATAGCAGCAATAATAATTGTGGTGAAAATGCTAAATATTTCATTAATAAATGCAACTGACTGAAATATGGCAAACATTTGCACACATGATGTAACAAATTAGGTGGGCACTTATTTATGTTCGGAAACAAAATTCACAAACAAATGTATCAATGGCAAGATGTCTTTATTACAGTCTTTATTAATTCTAACTAAAACTCCTAAACACAGATCGATCACGCCATGATTAAGATGACACTGCAAAATGAATTAACCTATTAGTCATTCAGTAAATGTGTCGAGGTTAGATATGGATCAAGCTGATCATTTAATTAGGAGGCAAAATAATGGCAGGTTTTCTTCTCCCATGTTACCCTATTATCCTGTAACCCATTTTAGCAGTGTACATTATAATGATGTCCCCACTGGAAACCCCCGTCCATCCCATTAAAACCATGGAAAAAGAAATACAGGAGATCCCCTGGTGGCCAGAATATCCCACAACCTCCTGTGTCTTTTCTACTGTAGGCAGGTTTAAAACTGGTGAAGAAATAAAGCATCACAGCAGAGAAAGAGCAGTTTGGGTTTAAGTATAAATTCATTTTTATCCTTTTTTTCCTCAGAAGTAAGAAGGTGGTGTAGCGGAGGATTCAGTCTACTAACTTTAACATTAACTTTATACATTTGTTTACAGTATTTCTTTTTGATGCAATTCTCACATCAGGAACGTCATTCTTGCTGCTCTCAGTGAAGTTCTGTTCAATCGGTTAAACAATTTCTCAGAACACAGACTCACCTGACCAAAAAACACAAACTTGGAATAAAGTTCTACAAAAACTGTACTATAGAGTAAAAGTTCTTACGCGTTCTCTCTGTGCTCCACTCCTTCTTGCTATACACACATTCGGACACCACGTCCTCTCACAAAACCTGATTTTCATACCTGAAAGACCTGCTTCCTCCTCCATTTTCAACACCAAAACTGTAAATACTGCAGTGGCCTGACCTGCACCTGTGATTCACGATTAGGAAAATGTTTGTATTTGTTTCAGCTGAACCTTTTCTAAAAAAATGTTTACATTTGTTTTCAACTAAAGCGTAATTCAGGATGAGATTGGTCTCACTCTTTCATATAAAATGTTTAAATTTGCAATGCAGGACATTAAAGAGACAATAAAACACTGGACCTGTTCTATGCCAATGCTACTGAGGCATACACCTCCATCCCTCTCCCTCCCCTGGG
>JBBJLS010000006.1:24747627-24776769 GCA_037577275.1 Bryconaethiops microstoma
TCCAAAGCGACTTCCATTCCCTAACTTCAGGGGACAGTCTCCCTGGAGCAACTTGGGGTTAAGAGTCTTGCTCAGGATCCCAGTGGTGGTGTGCTGGAGGTAGGATTCGAGCCCATGACCTCTTGGTCCAGAGGCAAGTATCCTACCACTAGGCAGCCACCACCACCCCCTCTAAAGGGGCCATAAACAAATAAGTTGAATCAGGGATGTTTGGGCAGGGAAATCCCTAAATATTGCTGGACAGCAGCCCTCCAGGACCGTGCATTCCTGCTCCGGTCCTTCATCAGTGGTCAGTTTCTGCCCACAGTGCTGCTCTTGATCTGACATTTTTAGGTCACTGCTGTGTTGAGAATAGTCCACCACCAAAATAAAATCTGATCTTGTGGTTAAAAACTGATCATAAATTGTGCAGCAACAGATGAGGTACAGGCTGTAACTGTACACCTGTGAAGTGATCTATAAGGTCAGAGGAAACAGAATGGTGATTAGGTGTGTGTGTGTGTGTGTGTGTGTGTGTGTGTGTGTGTGTACTCACAGCACGAGCAGCGAGAGTGATGGGGATGCCTGTGAGGAAGGTGAAGTAGTATCCTGGGTAAACTCCATGCCACAGTGCCGACAACACAAAGGTCAAAGGTGTTCGGTAATACGGCACCCGGTCATAACACACACTGCGCCGACACCGTGGAAAGTGTTCAGGACCAAAAAAACCCAGGACTCATAAATTTGATAAAACAACCTATCATTTATATAGGTAGCATATAATGCTTTTACATTCCTGCAACTTTATATAATGTGTTACATTTTTTTCCTGAAAAAAACTGCCTATAAAGCAACACCTTCTGCTCTCATCACCTGTTAACTTCTCTTATTCCTCATATGATACAGGTAATACACACTTTCAGCACATACCTCTTCAGCCACACACCAGTCTGAATGTTCCAGTTGTCAATGAATGTTTTGAAGCTGGTTGCTGTCTGTTAAATAAGAAGGAAATGAGTTGCTCAGTGCAAGATTGCTGGTTTTAAAATGTCCCAGTAGAGCTTTAGTCCTCAGCAAAGAAACCGTTGACCGGAGAGGTTCCACACATATTGTGCACTAATATATAAAAGCATCTTTTTCAACCTAAACACTATAAGATGCATCTGCAGTACAAGGTTGCCTACCAAAACCATTTCCAAGCTCGCTTAATAAATGAGAATTTACATAAATATATATGTAAATGTCTCATATTGTTAGACTCTTTACAACTTCATCATGAATGGGTGGTTGAACTGATGTAGATTGTGTAAGACAGAAATAAATTAACAGGAGTCAGTCTGAGCTTGTGATCCTTTAGGCTGGTTGAACTTGCCTCTATCTGCCAAATGCGGATGTTGGAAACAAGGTCCCAGGACACTCGACCGTGCTCGTCCACCCCACTGATCCCATACCCTGCTGCATTATGGATGGCATCAGCTGAAGAAAGAAACATGTGGTACACTTAGACGAATGGACAAGTACATGAATGGCAACACAAAACACTCCCTCATCTCCATATTACCTCACTTTATGGACTTCACTATATTGTCAAGCATTCTTAACCCTTTCATACAAAACAAGCAACTGCGTTGTACTATACTGCGACTACAAGCAGTTTCATTGTCTTTTACTAAACAAGCAATTAAAATGGCTATGGCTGATGCTGTCACACCACTCTCCTAATGATCTCCTGCAGTTATCGTGTCGATAACCTCACAACAGAGCTATTAAAGGCCAGGACATACTTGTGTGGTGGGAGCCGCACTTACCGAGAGTCCATGCAAAGTAGAACTTGGGTCGGGATGCCTGGATGGAGACGAAGGCATAGGCCAGTCTGCTGAGGAACGAGGCCTGGCTGACGAACTCTGGGTCAACGTTGTAGGTGATTGGGAACGCTTTGGTGATGGTGAAAAACCAGAAAACACAGCCAACACACACCAGCAGCTTCTGGCATACAGCCCTCTGAGAAGAAGACATTATATGAAACAACTCCACACACTGTCTTGTAAACCTCTATTTTGTAGCCCCATCTTGCTGCTGTACAGTTACAGATTGTCATCTCCTGAAGCAGTTTGTGTTAGTCATCCTGTAATCCATCATCTGTGGTCATATTTTCACCACAGATCCCCACTTGGCTGGATATGTTTTGGTGGGGAACGACTCTCAGCCTAGCAGTGACACAGACATGTAAAAACTCCAACACACTGCTGTGCCTGATAAACTGATACACAAGGCTGTATTAAGAATAATCCAACTCCCAAATGGTGTCCTGGTGGTTAGGGAGTTGTCCCTGCGATCAGAAGGTCAGGGGTTCAAATCCCAGGACTACCAGTGGCACCACTGAGGTACCCTTGACTGCTCCTCAGGTGCTGTGTTGCTGGCTGCCCACTGCTTCACTTGGTGAATGGGTTAAATGCAGAGAAAGACTTTCACACTGTGGCCTGTGGTGTGCGACTATAGGGACCACTTTATTTTACCTACATAATATCTGGTCAAAAGGAGATCTGGGATCAGAAATGAATGATGATGGGAGAGTGCCTAACAAACAGCGCACGGCAACAGATGGTTCACAATCTGTATTTATACACCCATATAGTAATTATACACCTACAGTATTACACACCATATTACACCATATAGTATTTACCATATAGTAAATTATAATTTACCATATAGTAAATTATACACCATATAGTAATTATCTACCTATAGTGTATGCGGGGCTCATGAAGTGGGCGGTGATTGGAAGTTCAAGATAATACATCTCAATAAATTGCACAATGAGTGTAGTTCACTTCCATAATGTTGACATTATTAATTTCCATTTGGTTGTTCATAATTTTGGTTGCTATCCCTTTGATACACATGCCACCTTAAATCTTCCTCCTGTGAGCAGAAGCACTGGTCGGTGTTAGGCTGTTTCTATGCTGCTTTGCATGTCTTAGCCTGAGTGAAGGGCCTTTTATGCGTGTGTGAATGGGGCCATGAATCTGTCTTTGTGCCTCACCACAGGCGAAGGCTCCGAGAGCACGTCCCAGCCATTCTGCTCCTGGCTGCTCTCTCGTAGCTTCTTCAGCTTGCTCTGCACGTGCCGTCCCTCGATGAATTCTACATAGTCCTTGTAGTTGCTGCACGGCCCTACCAGGATGCTCATGAAGTTCAGATTGTAGCTGAGGTACTCCAATAGGGAAGGTGTTCTGCTGCAGATAGAAAGTAGGTGATATTTAACACACACTGGATTTCAGGTGTACTTAGTTAACTTAGTCTAATTTAGTTCTTTCCTCCGGGATCAATAAAGTTTTCTGATTCTGAATTACATTAAGCTAGAGGCTCCCGATCCTGGTCCTGCTCATATTCATCAGTTCATTAAGAAGTGGTGTCTAAGCAAAGTGAGTGAGCGGAGGAAAACCACAACAGGGCTGGGAATCTGAGCCCTGAACTAACAAGTTTGCTTCAACACAACATTCGTGTGGACAGATCATTTCAACAAATAGATAATAATAAAAGTCGGTTGTGTACAAACTGAGCTGAATATGGGTAATTCTATACCCACTCATACACGGATGTTTGGTCATGTCATGCAAAAATGTATGAAAATTAAAATTAAGCAAAATTTAATTCATGTAACTATGATCTAACCAAGTTTTACTACTGACTAGGTTTTAAAGTGCCCAACTCCAGTCCAATAGCTCCAATGTCCAGTACAGTTTGGTGACTTTCCTGCTCAAACACTGATTCAACTCTCTTGTTACCTGCCAGGTAGAGAAAGTGTGTCTCAGGAGTGAAACTACGAAAACCCATTTAATAGGTAATACATTATTTTTATTGTGGTATTTGTAACCAGTTACTGTTCCAGCTCAGTTCAGGCATTCTATAGATGCAATCCTATGTAATGCATGAACTAGAGTTTAAAAGTTCTCTTCGTTTTGTTGCATAAGTAATTTCTCATGGCCAGCTGAGAGAAAACCATAGGTATTGTTTTAACAACCACAGTCTGACCACTTAACTCTCTCTCTCTCTCTCTCTCTCATATCTAGTCGATGGTTTTCCAGAGTCCACACTAAGCTCCGATTTGCTTGCTCTACCGCCTGCTCCTCTCCTCACTGCACACAAGGATTTGTACAGACTTACGGGATAAGGCTTTGGAAAGTTACCTGGAAAGTTCCATCCCTTTACGATCCCCCACTTGGCCTAATATCTCCTTGAATATAAACATGCCCCATCGCAGAATGGACATTCTTCATGCTACTCCCTGAACAAGTGACTGCATGGACGTTAACTGGTCTGGCCTAACTCTCACACACAGCCAAATACACACTCCACCCAAGTTTCTTAAAGAAACAGACTTAAAAAAATTAAATACACAGTTTTCCCCTCCTTATTCTAAGAGTAAACAATCAGGCAAGACATGTTTGAGGTCTGAAATCTGCTTCTTTGGATTCTGCACTGGAGCCATGAGGCTAAAATAGCTAACTTAAGTAACTTGTAGTTTACCACTTCATCCAAACCACATCCATAGATCATCACACACATCACAAGTAATGGATCATTGTGATGATTAATCAAGAACATTAAAAATGGAATTGCTTAACAAACTATGTATAGTTTTCATTAAAAAAATATGTATATACAGTCATATTATAATATACAATATATAGTCAAGTTTTAACACCCCTGGACAAATTATATGCTTTGTACACATCCTCTGCTGAAAAAAGTATCATACTTGTTTGCATTGCGCACTAATAATTAGCAGAAAAATGGCAACAACATTACCTTATTTTCCTAAAGACAATCTACAAAACATGTCTTTTGACTGAGGTGCACAAACCTTTGCATGTTAAGTATATAAATAACACTACGTGGAAAACGTGCACACAAATGGGTGCCTCCACAATGCTGTTTGTTACTGGTAGAGAAACCAGGAGGACAATTTACTGCTAATTCAGGTAGATGGTAAGCTGTAATGTGCAGTTAACTGAGTTTAACTGAGTAATCTTGACAGCCCAAATTACTTCTATGGTGTCTAAAACTGTGAGACATTCGGTTATCTATAAAATGGACAAAAGTATGATGCACTTATTAAAACAGTGGCACCAGCCTTTTGAAGCAAACCTTTTTACTGGCTTCAATAGGTGGAACTCTTTATGTAGTTCCTAGAAGTATATTTATAAGTTTCACAGTGTAACACGGCCCCTTTCACTTCTGATCCTCTACCATCACTCTACATCCACCTCCCTCGGACCACTGCTCTCTCTTTCTGCAGCCCTTACCCAGAGCCTGCAGGCATAAACACAGTAATCCATACAAGAGCAGTAATCCTCATCAAACACAGTGGCTCACAACGGTAAGCAACATCAGAGCGGCACTGTATCTTGAGCTTAGAGAGAGAACCAAAGTGATAAACTGGTGAAGTTAGTTGGCAGGGGTACTTGTTTTCACTTCACCAGTAACTGCACAGTTTTTGGATTGAATTTTAGTACTTGGACACTTAAGATATCACAATGCAAAAACAAATATGGCAGTCAATTGCCAGTGTAATTGTGATAGTCATATACAAAAGTTTAAATACCTAAGATTAAAAAATGACATGCTTTGAGGATTTGAAAATAAAATCATGCTTAAATATGGTATTTTTCAGGAGGTCTTTGTGCACAATTTCTATTCAACATAACTTCTGCACAGGCCAAATATGTTAAATTCAGCTAATAAAGAGTAATTGTGCATTACAATTGGCAGAGGTGTGTTATTTATAGATGACATGTAAATAATAAGTAAATACATAAATTCAACAAAAGATGCAATATGACTCAGAGATCAAAACCTTCGCACATGCGGAGCCTTTTTGTCATTGCTGAAGATGAACCAGTCTAATGAACCAGTCTAAGTGTACTGAGTGGACTGTTTCTTCTTTAAAACAGACAACTGGAGTTTTCAATCTGGAGTGTCTCTTCAAGGGGGCACACTGAATCCCCTCAGCTTTTGCATACAACTGTAACTAATTCAAAAGAATTGCTCAAACACCATTGTTTGCAAACTACCAGGACCACAGCATGTTAATGTCAAACACACTCTTGTAGCCTCCTAGCTCTAATCTCATTATTGGATAAGCCTTCATTCAAATGTTGTTCAGAATATTATACCAGTAAACCAGAGTCTCAAAGTATATACATACACAACTGCCAGACGTCTCTGCTCCAGGGTGAGCTCTTCTTTCTTGCAGCACATACCTGCAAACACATAGAACCAAGTATACCAACCATCCATCAAACCGGGATTATACACTGTATGGAAAAGAGTATTGGAACACACCAATACTCTTTAGGCCCCTTACTTCCAGTGAAGGGCAATCTTAATGCATCATCATATCAAGACATTTTGGACAACGCCATGCTTCTCTGTGGACACAGTTTGGGGAAGAACCTTTTCTATTCCAGCATGACTGTGTCCCAGTGCACAAAGCAAGGTTGATAAAGACATGATTGGATGAGTTTTGGTGTGGAAGATCTTTACTGGCCCTCACAGAGCCCTGACCTCAACCCCATCCGACACCTTTGGGATGAACTGAAACTGAGATTGTGAACCAGGTCTTCTCATCCAACATCAGTGTCTGAACTCATAAATGCTTTACAGAATGAATGGGCACAAATTCCCACAGAAACTCCAAAATCTTGTGGAAAGCCTTTTAAGAAGAGTGGAAGCTGTTATAGTTGCAAAGGGGTGACCAACTCTATAAGTCTATGTATCTGAATGCAATGTCATGCATGTCAATGCAAGTTCCAGTTGGTTCAACAGTCGGGTGTTCCATGCTTTTGTCCATACAGTGTAGCTTTAATACACCTCTAGTAAAATCATGGTTTCCTTTATATTCACTCAGTTCGTGTGCATTATGTGAAACGCATGCCCGCGTGTTGCTTAACAGTGTTCCTTACCATCATGAACTTGAAAGGCTAGAGTGGTGATCTTCTGCGTGACCATCATCAGTGGCCTAGAGACAAAAAATTGCTTAATAAACGTCAGATGGCAACAGGAAGCTGATGCTTTTCCGTCACACCAACTATTAAAGTAACCTTCTGACATTCCAAAAATTACACAAGTTCATGTACTCATGGGTCTGGCACTTCCGCTCTGAAACCAGAGGAATGAAGCTCTCGGTGCAGCTTTTCTTGGAGTAAAGTTCAGAACATTAGTCAGCATTAATGTTCTCAATAATTAATATGTATTCAATAACTGGATGAATAATGACTCCTCTTTTAGTTCAGAAGACATCAGTTGGCTTCATGGGCCGGGTTCCCAGAATTGGATTAAGAATAGTCTCGGACTAAAGTGCACTGCCAAGAGTAAATTGCCACTGAAATGCCTTCTTATTCTAGGCTTATGCTTAATCTGGGGGCTGAGGAGCCAGTCCCAAACTGATCAAGAGAAACATTAAAATGAAAATCATGTCTGTAGCCAAAGGAACAGCTCAAAAATTTTAACTCAGAACAGTTCAACAGTAATATTAACTAAACGAAAGCATTTTGATCATAGTTTTTCATTAATAAACTTTAATAAACTTTATTTATACAAGAAGTTCAGTTAAATATAGCTCATATAGTTTTTTCTTTTTTAATTAAAATTGTGATGTTTTCAATACTAAAAATTATTACCAAACAAATTTTCCCCACTTCTTATTTTTGTTATTGTACGTTTAAAGCTACTTTTAAAACTAAACTCTGCTCTCATTGGCTGTCCTGTTTGTGCCTCGTTTAAAAATGAGGGCTGAAACACTCTTTAGCATCAACATGACAGGGTAAACTGCTGCCAGCTGCATAGGTGGGTACATGTATGTGACTTGGTTTTTGTGACATCACAGAAACAGTGAATTCAAAACATGCCGTTTTTACAGTTTCGTTTTCTTATACAGACTGTATGCAGTAAGTGGTATGTTTCAATAGAGTTCGCATACTTCCTCAAACTCTTATTTAAAAAAGTGAAGAAATTTCAGTTTTTCATGATATGGGCCCTTTAAAAAGAAAAGCAATGCATGATAAAAGGGAAAATAATAACTTGCTCAGTCATCTGCTTGCAAGTTTTCCAAGGATTGTTTCATGTGCTGTTCTAATTACAATGTTTTACATTCTTTTTCCTGCTGCTTTGTGCCAAAAGCTTTGGCTGCAAAGCGCTGCTGCAGCCGATTTTATGGCAGTTTGATTAAATTAGGCCACTAGCCTGACACTGCGAGACGGGTAACAATAGGAGAAGACCCGTCGCAATTCTCCTGTGACGGCCCCCATTCCTGGGCTGCCTTGGACGGGTGTAGCTGCGCTGCTGGCTCCATGTTTGTCCAGCAGATAGAACACCCTCTGTTTGGCCAACATACTGCTGACTTTGTGCAGCCTCTGCTCGGACCACTCATGTGACAAGAGCCGTATTAGACACAGGGTGGCATTGGCAGGGGACGAAAGGTACGGGGAAAAAACTGACAAGAGGCTGACGAGAGCCTGGATGTCCAGGCTTTATAGCTTTGGTAAACTTTGGTTTAACTACAAAGTTTTAATCAACATTTATTACATATCATAAATCAGCCCAATGCTGCTAAAACTAAAGCTCCATCATCAGCATGTTTGAGCTTGTTTGGATGGTTCAGACCAGCTGGCATAAACAGGCCAGTTACAGACTCTCTCTGGATTGAAAGGGAGAAGCTGCGAGATAGAGGGTGTGTGTTGGCAAGGGACAGGATAGAGCCATGAATGGAACATCAGACTGTATCAAACTGGCGACAACATAATGAGATTCAGCTGATACGGTTCACTCACCTCCACCCCAAACCCTCCCTGCTTTAAACTCTGCTGTCTGTTAAAGCCAAACACGCCCAGCAGGGAAGACCAAACAGGCAGGTTAAGACGCCAGGCGTGCATGATCTCACACCTTTGTTTGCTTATGGGTGTGTTGTGAAGTTTCGGCGAAAGAGAACCAACGGGAGGAGTAGATAAGTAAAGGGGAGTTGCCAGATTAACAGAGACGCATTTCTGTCAGCATGTGGGTGGGTAATTTAGACACTATAAAGTAATACAAGCCTTATAAGGTGGAATAAGGCTGAAGTTGTATTTCCTACCTCTTAAAAGCATATCTTGACATGCAAAACCAGTGTGAATCACTATCCCAGATCACTGTTATTTCAAAACTTTGTAACCTCCTCCCTCAGTCCACTTCCTCTGTTTCTCCTGTTTCACCACTTTGTGTCAGGCCGAACCAGTTCAGCTGAAAAGCCATCAAAACCAGATTACAGAGGAAAAGATGGTGCGGCTCTTACAGACCCACCCTGAGAAGTCTGTAGACAGGATGCCGTAGCTGAAGATGAAGACCCTGCTGATCTGGCATACTGTGAGGTAGCCCACCGCCACAAGCATGGAACACCTAGATCATAGGACATGGAACACATTAGGACACATCATAAAAATAAAAATAGACATTCAAAAAAAGCATAGAAAAAAGTGCATTTTAATACAAGCAATATTATCAAAAAAATAAGATGTATTGCCTTGAAATTAGATTTTTCTTGCAATGATGAAGTGAAGAAGTTAAAATCGGTATTTGTTCTTAGACACAGAACTATTAATTAATTAATGCTCTATGGATGATTGGCTGATGAATAAAGACAATACTGTTTTATGATTCATATTCTCACTGTATTATCAGTGAGAAAATTAATAAAGACAATATTGTTTTTATTATTCATTTTCTTACTGATGGTACAGTGTTTCTTATATACACATTGCTTTTTAACAAAGCTTTGTTGGGATTAATGTTCTTGTACTTGATTAATATATTTAGTCCAAACTAAAGTGTTCAAATCTAAAAACATGAATAGCTGCCAAATTCCACAGTCCAAGTCTGAGAATGAATGAACCACCTGTATCATTAGCCTACATTCCATAGAAAGCACCCGCACAGAGCAGAACAAGTCTGTCAAGCAGGCCTTGTTGAGTCTGGCTATGGCAACAATGACACCCGCCTAGCACCTGCACAAACAGGTGAGACGATCAGAATCATCTTAGTGATGGTTCAGTGAACTTAACTGCAACACGAGGTCACTGCAAAGATGTCCTGCACATGGTAAGAGTGTCACGAGTTTCCGGGGCTTACCAGTGAACGCTGTGAACATTCGCTTTGCACAGGATTGCATAGCAAGCCAGCGTCAGAATTAAGACATGTGATGCATACCTAGAGGAGAAAAAAGTGAGATTAATACACTTGCTACTGTGGAGGCACTGGTTTCAGGTGATCACCACCTGTCGGCAGGTGAAACAGGCGGGACAAGGCAGCGGGTTACATTCTTTCATTGGCCAAAACCGTGGGAGTTGCCGCACAGAAGAAGGTGCAAGGTTACACAGCCGAGCCCTCCTGATACTGCATGTCAGCTGCGAGGAAATTCAGTTTACGATCGTGTGACAAAAGTCAGCCCCTCAGCACTGTACGACATTACTCAAAACAATCTTACATACAGAATATATACAAACCAATGTGAGATAGCTGAAGAAGAGTGGATGTTTGGAACTAAAGCACTGAGGTAATAGTGAGGCATTAGAGTGTGTAACCACTGCCTTGCTCCTCTTCCTTACCATCCAAAGCAGAATACTACAGACAACACCCCCAGTAGGATGGCGACAGCGTGGCGCAGCGCTGGACTGACCCTCTGAGGGCTGAGGCTCAGGCGGAACCAGAAAGCAGCGGCGAGGCCAAACGCCTGGCAGATGATGAAGTTCACCTACAGAGGGATGGAGTTAAGGACCAAGAACTAATCAGAAATGCTTTTCAAATGATCACAGCAAGCACATGGGCCAGAAGGCAACAAGGCCTCCCTAACTAATATCAGCACACTGAGCACCACGCAAACTAAAGTGATCCCATACACTATATGGACAAAAGAATTGGGACAATTGGGACCATTACAACAACTGGGACTTTAATGACATAGCATTCAAATACATAGACTCTAATATGGGGTTGGTCCACCCTTTGCAGCAGCAACAGCTTCCACTTTTCCTGAAAGGCTTTCCACAAGATTTTGGAGTGTTTCTGTGGGAATTTGTGCCCATTCATTTTGAAGAGCATTTATGAGGTCAGGCACTGATCTTGGACGAGGTCTGGCTCGCAATCTCCATTCCAGTTCGTCCCAAAGGTGTTGGATGGTGTTGATGTCAGGGCTCTGTGGGGGCTAGTCAAAATCTTCCACCCTGACCTCATCCAGCCATGTCTTTATGGAGCTTGTTTTGTGCACTGGGACACAGTCATGCTTAAATAGAAACTGTGTCCACAAAGTTGGAACCATGGCCTTGTCCAAAATGTCTCGGTATGCTGAAGCATTAAGATTATCCTTCACTGGAAGTAAGGTGGCCTAGCCTAAAATCTGGAAAACAGGTGTGTCCCAATACTTCTGTCCATATAGTGAATTCGGAGGCGGTACAGCGTCAGACGAAGAGGAGTTCGCACACTGCTTAGTTCAAGCTGGAGACTTCTTGATCCTACCTGGTCCAGAGGAACCCCGGTGAGGTCACTGAGAGGCCGCAGGCATGTGGAGCCCGTGGTGGTGAAGGTGTCTGGTCGGTCCTCCATTCCGCATCCACGCCGTCCCTTCTTCCCTCAGCAGCCGGACCCAGAGACCTGTTGCTCGGGCAGAGTCTCAGCAGCGAGAAGCGTGGATCAGCAGCATCTTCTCGCTGGTCTTTAGCTCTCAAGCAGGCTGTTTGAACCACTCCCACACTAGTGTAGGAAAACTAAGTCTGCTAGAAGTTGTGTTTGCTTTCCCGAGGTGGGGCACAGGAATGTCAGACTGCTGAAAAGCTGCCATGCAGCGGACCTTTAGTCCCGCCCACTCTCAGCTCTCCTGGCGAGCCCCATCGCTTTGCCCCGCCTACTTTAGCAGTTCTGTGGGCCTGTTGGTCACGCCCACTGCCTGTGTTCTCTTCGCCACGCCCACATCGAACACCCACGTTCGAGTTTTGACTACGCCCATCAAAGGGGTCTCCCCGCGTTCTGTTGGCCCCGCCTACCGATACTATTCTGTTGGACCACCTACAAAAGCGCGCTCGTTCATTGGCTCGCTAACAAGTTTGACTCCTCCCACTGTATATGCTCCTGCCCACTATTCCTCTGAGTCCCTGAGACTTCACCGAGAGATGATGCTGACTGACTGCAGTTTCTACACGTACTGAAGCAAATAAATGTCTGAAAGTAAAATAAACTGTTTTGTTTTAAATAAGACTTACATAGATGCTAAATAATTTCATTATGTGCAATATCGTATTATGTAGAATAGTCTTACCACTTGAAATAAGATAACTTTTTATTAGCCACACAAGTGGGAAATTTGCATTGTTTGCAGCAGCAATGACGGACAGAGCAAAAAACAAATAGTAGAAGCAGCAAATTAAAATAACCAATAGAGTAAAAGCTACACAACAGTATAATATAAAATGTACTCTATGCAAATATTACAAAAATACCAATATAGAAGCTTGTGTGTATGTGTATGAACAGTATACAATATAAACAGTAAGTATTGTATTGGATATATAAGTATTGTACATATATATATCCACTGAGTTCATACAAATTTTGCACATGTCGCATGAGAAATATTGCACATGAGAGAAACTATTGCACTTACCAGTTATCACTACTCTTGTCAAATAACACTACTTATGTTAATATTACTTGTACACTACTGATCTCTACTACACACAGTAATGTAACCACCATTTGTATTATTGGTAATTCACTTTACTCTAAGTATTTTATATTGACGTTTTTCTACAGATTTTTATTGGCTTTATTTTGACTTTATATTTGATATTGTTCTTGTCTCTGTGTGTCTTTGCAATCATAACATAAGCAATGTCCTCTGGGATCAATAATGTTTTCTGATTCTGCAACTATTACGTATATAAACTATATTATATAACTTGTTTTCATCTGAAACTCTACTATTCAGCTGTGAACAGATCACCATTTTTATAGCCTTCGTTTGCCTTCACTCCGATCAGCTCAGAAATCAATAATCCATAAAAAATCGAATAAATAGGATCTGCAATAGACTACACCATACTGTTGTTTTAACACAGAGCACCACCTACAGGTCACTGGTGACAACAACAAAATGGGTCTACTACATACAATATTAGTTTATTTGTTACTTAGTTGACATTGTATATAATATTGTGGACTGTGGAGACCCAAGAAGAATGTGAAGAAGACCGAGGCAGGCCAAGGAAGTGTGTCACAATGATAAGATTAATTCAGAAATATTCAGTGTCCACCTAGGAAGCTGAGTTGCATGTGAACACAATGATTCTCACATTTGCACACAAAGGAAAAGAGGATGACCAAAACAATCTGTGCAGCACCAGATGAACCATCTTCAATATGTTGTCCATTTGTCATATGTGAACACACCACAGCACATAGTGTTAACAGCACAAAATTATTCTCTGTATTTAACCTATTCACCAAGTGAAGCAGCACACAGCCAGGAACACAGCATTCAGGGAGCAGTGTGTGGCGACGGTGCCTTACTCAAGGGTACCCCAGTGCTGCCACTGGCAGTACTGACATTCAAACGCACAACCTTCTGATCACTGGGGCAACACCCTAATCACCAGGCCAACACCTGCCACTGACAAGTGGGTACAAAAAAAACCCCAGCAGCATTGCTGTTGTGTGATCTACTCTGTTTAGCACACACACACACACACACACAAACTAACATGTTAACATGTCAGTGTCACTACTTTGCTGAGAATGACCCACCAGCTAAATAATACCTGCACATCGGTGTTCCTGTGGTGTTCTGACCTTTGATGAATGGGATAAAAGGGGCTAAGAGAGAATCAGATGGACTACAGTCTGTAATTCTAAACTAGAAAATTTACCAGTGTGGACAGTAGACCTGATAAAATGGACAATGAGTGCAGATACTGTCACTGAATGTTCTGTTCTCATTGGGCTTTTACAGGTCTCTTGAAATTATAAATGATTGATAGACAGATTTGATCACATTAAAATCTATGTGTTATTTTCATCCATCTGGCTGCTTGTTTTGTCTCGTTAACAATCTTGTGTTTTGCCTCTTTTAGCTTAAAATGAGCATTTCACTTTTATTTATAATGTTTATTTATTACTTATTTTATTTGTCTTCTGTTATATATTTTTTAATTCTATGATCTGGTTAACTTTCTGTAATGTGTCCTTGAGTGCCTTGAAAAGCGCCTTTAAATAAAATAATAATAATAATAATAATAATAATAATAATAATAATAATAATAATAAGTTACTGTTTCTTAATAGGCACTGTCACTAACTCCTTAGTAATATAAAATAAATAATTAAAAACTTTAATCGAATACGTTAATAATCACATTAACAGAGCTGTGTAAATAATATTCACCCACTTTGCAGGCTGCTCTCTGACGTAACAGCACATGCGCTCCTCTGGACCAATCAGAGACTCGGCCCCGGCGTGCTTACTTGCTTCGAGGCACAGCTGACATGGAGCGCTTCAGTTTTAAATGGTAGGCGTGGCTTTGCGTGGCGAGGGCGACCAATCCGCGCGTGTATGCAAATATAGTTTGAAAATATTCGCGGGAATTCTGAGTTTCGCGCGAGCTCCTTTCGCGGGTAAAACTGCATCCCCCCTCATTCATTGTCAGCTTCCTGGAGCCATTTTTCAGCGAGCGGCGCAGAGCTTCTACTCCGCTTTTAAATCCAATCCATCTGCGCTTAAGCGGGACTAATATAACCCCAAACCTGGTCCTATCGGTAGCTGAGAGTGTCCTCTTTTATTCCAGATCGATATTGATGGTTTAAGCGCGGCGTCCAGGTGCTAAAAAAGCGTTTAAATCAAGGAGGGACAAAAGGACGGCCCCCCTCTCGTACTCGAGTCCACGACGATGAGAAGAGGGATCTCTTCAGCCCCGGAGAAAGTCATAATAGCAGGGGTTGGTGGCTCTTCGCTGGACAAAAACGCAGTTTTGACGGCCCTGTCCGACCGCCTGACCTCTCATCTCCCTACCACAGCCTTTATCCAAATAATAACCCCTCCGCCGGGGGTCTCTCAGACCCCCACCGTGTGTCTGTCCGAACCACCGGCAGCCAGTCTGTACACAACCCCACACGGGAACCACGGAGCCGGACCACGACCAACCCTAGGACGCCCTCCGGTAAAAAGAAAATAATAAACAACAAAACTCACTTTCTCACCTCGTCTGCTGTCACTACCAGAATGCTAAAGCTAAGTGGCTTGCTAGCAGCGTAGCGGGACCTCAGTTGTTTTTGTTTACCTCAGGTTTACCTCTGCACCTCAGCCTTATAACACAGTCTCTCAGGGAACTTGGGCAGAATTTCAGATTTTCCTCTCCAAAAACTTTACCCTAAAGATCCATAGTTTTTCCTGTCTATTACGGGTTTATACTCGTCTGGGGAAGGTGTCAGCTGCTTCGTGGAGGTTTTTTTTACTTTAGTTCTCGAAATGAGATCTCTGGGTGTTTTTGGTATGTTTTCTTTGCTTGGGAAAGACCCCCGGGCCTTCGCCTCTTGTTCAGAAGGGGGAAGGGTGCAGAGTTGGAGAAAACGGATCTGCTTTTCTGTGAGGTTTTTTCTTTGCCAGTAGAGCTAATCTTCTTAAAGGGCTTCCATCCTTCACCTACCTCACTGCTCACAAGGCTTCACATTCAGGCCTGCTTCGTGGTTTCATGTTCGTTTTGAGGAGCAGAATAATGATAAAGTGGGTACAAGTGAGGCTTTTTGGACCATTCTGAATTGTTCTGCGCCTCAAAATGACAGCCCTGATATTGGGGGGCGGGGGCTGCTATCAGAAGGGGGTAGGATTTTAAACCATAATTTTGTTTATTCTCCCAGTAATCTATAATAGAAACTGCTTACAGTCACATTGTTAAAGTATCAGGCCCTGAAAAGTTTCCTTTAGGAGAGGAAACAAACTCCAGAGTGATGTTTGAGCAAGTGTTCGCACCAACAGAAAAGGATGTTTGTTGAAAAAGAGGACAATAGAAGTTAATGAAATGTATGGTGAGTAGAAGTAATTGACACATCACAGACAGTGAAAAGGCAAAAGTAGTGTCTTGATTCAGACCTCAAATTTGGTGCTACCTTTTCTGAAGTTCTACAAGATACACAAAGTTATACTTTGTCTATTTTTATAGATGAGTGATGTCCTAGGCCACAAACCACAATCTCAGTCTATGATGGTATAACTTGATGCAGTTTGTGGCAGTGCAGGGTTTAAGCGTACAGTTTACACAGTTCGATTTGGCGTAGTATAAGCTTTGTTTATTGCCCCAGTGACGCAATGGGTAGAGTGCCAGTCCAGGATTTAAGTCTGCATGGGGAGGGCTCAGCTGTTGGCCTAGAGGTTAGGGAGTTGCCCTTGTGATCAAAAGGTTTTGGGTTTGAATCCCAGGACTACTAGTTGCACCATTTGAGGCACACTTGAGCAATATACCGCTCCCAGGTGCCCCTTGTTGGTGGCAGCCCCACTGCTTTACTTGGTGAATGGGTAAATGCAGAGAAAGTTCATACTGTGTGGCATTTCCATATGTGATTATAAGGGACCACTTTACTTTATTAGCTACGTTAGGGCCCCATATAAGAACTTTTAAATCATGGCTACTTGACAGCTGAATTTCCTGGTGATTATGGGGGTTGCATACTTTTGAGCTTTGTTTTGTAGCAGTGTTAAGGTGTTTCACATGACATTTTGAACAATCAGGACCCCGTTTCAGATTTTAGATGACACATTGATTTTTCCATACGTCTGCCTTTTCCAATTCATTTTCAGAGTTTATTGGTTTTGTTTTCTCTGCAGTAGTATTTGATAAGTTGAATCTAGTGCGGTGGAGGAGAGAAAAATGTTGGACTGCAGGCCCAGTGTTAACATGGGATAATGTCTTTTGGCAGTGCCCAGTAGGATATATTTGCAGAAGTCATGTGTCCCTAATGTTGTTCTAACTCCAGTCCTGAATGCCCCACTGCACCACACACACTCCCTACTTGAGCATGGCTAGTTTAGGCTTTTACTTGGCTTCCATGACTTCCCCATAACTTCCTGATGTTTTTGATATATTTTTTTTTCTGTTATGCAGAGCTCTTTGTGCACTTCCCATTTGGACAGACCAGTGCTTTTTAGACATCTGCTTCAATAAGTACTGAAACTATACCTCTCCACCAAGCTGTTTAAGTTGTAAGACGGAACTCCCTCATATGACACTAAATTTGTGTTTAATCCAAAAAAAGGATGAAAGCGTAGCTATTGAGGCAGTTTTTATTTAACCCTTGCTTGGAAGTATAATTTCTTCTGACTGTTGCAATAGTTTTGACTGTTGCAGCTCCTGGACATTTACCTGCACAGCTTGGGTCCATACATCATTTAGCACTCCTACAATTCATAACTGAACCTGGATTAAGTGGATGAAGGTTGGGGAAGCTTTGCACAGACGATCATCTGTCTAGCTGCTGCTGTGTGTGTTTGACTTGAACACACAGAACTCATTTGTCTTTACTCAGGCTGTGCTCTGATTGTGTACTGATTGGTTTCCACAGGCAAAGAGGCGTTTGGCTCTTGATGATGCAGATCACCTGTATACGACTGAAGTGGCGAAAACTCCCAAGACGCAAAATGGAGCACCTCTAGTTGTGCTGAAGGGCAATAAAAGTAAGCAAGAAACTGATAGAGCGCTAATGTCCTTCAACCCCTGGCAAAACATATGTTCATCCAATTTTTTTTTTTACTTTGTGACAGTTAAACAAATCAATTTGAACATTCGGCTGTATGAAGCACATCAAACCAATGTTATTTTAATGGAATATTCCTGGATCAAGTAGAGGATAATCACCTTAATTTGCATTTCTAGGAAAAAATGCTTATCTACAACAGAAGTCTAAAAATGCAAATAAGTCTGCAGTTAAGAGTGCTTGCAAACTTTAACAAGATGTTGGATTTGGGTAATTGAAAGGAAAGGCTGCAGCAAGAGTGTCAGTTTAAACAATGGACACTCCTTTAGGAAAAAGATCTAAGAAGTGTGATACAGATTTATATTTTGGATGTTTTTCCTTATTAAACCCATTTGAAATTAGGTTTGAGGTCATTTTTCAGAATAATAATGCCTCTTGCCACAGAGCATTGTGGGTCAGAAAACAAGTCAGGATCTCGATCTGTCAGCTGCTATTCAAGAAAGATTGAAGAAACTGTTTTTCATTAACTGTTTCATCAGTGAAGTCCATGCCTCAAAGACCTACAGGCCTAATGGAAATAAAGAATAAGTACATTTTATTATTCCATTTTTTTTTCCACCATGTTGCCTGATCGTTAAAAAGGTCATTACAAGGTGGGAATGTTTAGCCATTAAAAAGTTGTCATATCTGTAACTGGGTGAACATTCTGAGTGTGGTGAATCCATAATTTTTGCCAGGGGTTGTATAAGTTGCTCTTGCCTCAACTGGCCCTCTTGTGTAATTTCTAGTTGTTAGAAGAAGAAAAATTAGACTCATTTGAATAGTGCTTTACAGGGCTTGAATGTTTGTATTTCTGAAGTTGGTTGAAACCCAACTGGTTGTACTGCGTGTTGCTATAGAAACTGAGATTGTAGCCTCTCATTCAAATACAGCTTTTGTATCATACACACAGTGAGGGTGGTTAGAATAATAATTTTATTACCATCACATGTTTAGTTACTTTATTTTGCTACTTGCCTTGGACAGCATCAATGAGGACCATGCATGCCTTCGATGTCTGTGGCAACTCCTAAACAAAACCACTATTCCCCCCATATTTGTCCCACCATATAGTAATGATTGCTCATTTAAGGTTTATGCCGATTAAATGTTATCCAGGCTGCATATTCTGTAGCTTAAAGAAGAATTAATATTAAATACTAGAATACAATAGTGCATTATGAAAAAATACTTTTTTTTTTTTTTTTTTTTACAAATAAAAATGTAAGAGAGAGAAGCTGTATTATCTTAATGAGGAAAACATGGTTCCATATCAAAGGGATGTGTTTCCTTCTTTGTAGTATTTCTATTTGCCAGCATTTCCAAACTGCTGGCATGTTGACTCAAGTTTATGACCCATTTTTCTTTGTGCTTATGAACTCTCTCCATTTAGCTCCAAAGTCTCCATCAGAGAAGACTCGCTATGACACTTCTCTTGGCCTCCTGACTAAGAAGTTTGTGCAGCTGTTGGGCCAGTCGTCTGATGGCGTGGTGGACTTAAACCAAGCAGCTGAGGTCCTCAATGTTCAGAAGAGACGACTCTACGATATCACCAATGTGCTAGAGGGAGTGCATCTAATCAAGAAGAAATCAAAGAACAACATACAATGGATGTATGTACTCTTTACCAGTGATACTGTGCTTAAGATTGTGCTTTAAATTTAGGGTGTTTGGGTTTATGAAAGCCCCATTAAAGTCTTACCATGTCCATGTACACAAGTCAGCCATAACTTTAAAACCCCTGACTGATGAAGTGAATAACATGGAATATATCATTACATTGGCACCTGTCTAGAGGTGGGATATATTAGGCAGCAATTGAACAGCCAGTTCTTGAAGCTGTTGGAAGCAAGAAAAATAAGCACGTTAGATGACTGGGTCAGATCATCTCCAAAATGGGTCTTGCTGGGAGACCATAAATACAGTGCAGAACAGGTGAACCTGCAACAGATGCACTGATGCATGTGGGTACAAAAGGCTAGTCCATCTGGTCTGATCCTGTAGGAGAGGTACTGTAGCAAAAATGTAATGATGGAAAGGTGCCAGTACACAGTACATTGCTGTTTGTGGAGGTGCGCAGCCTCAGAATGCCCACGCTAACCTCTGTCCACCTAAAGTGCCTACGGTGGTTGCGAACATCAGACCTAGAGCATGAAACAATGGAAGACAACGTCCTGGTCTGAATCAGTTTTGTTTTTTTTGTTTTTTTTATTTTATTTTCCACACCATGTGTGTCACTTATCTTGAAAGAGGTATGCACTCTGGGAAGAAAGCAGTGCAGCAGAGGTGGTGGTGCTTCTTTGCTCTGGGGGGTGATCTGCTGGGAAATCTTGTCCTGGCATTCATGTGGATTTTGCTTTGACACATACCACCTACCTAAACATTGCTGCAGGCAAAGTATACCTCTTCATGGCAGCTATTCCTCAATGTCGATAGCTGCTTTCAACAGGAATGTCGAATGATTGAGGAACCCAACAGAGTTCAAGGCGTTGACGTGGCCTCCAAATTCCCCAGAACCGAGTCTGATTGATCATCTGTGGGATGTTCTGGACAAACTACTTTGATCCATGCAGGCCTTACCTTACCTTGCAACTTGGGGGGCTTGAAGGATCTGCTGCTAACATCTTGGCGCCAGATACCACACAGCTCTTTCAGAGGTCTTGCAGAGTCCATGCCTTGAAAAGTCAGCTGTTTTTGGCTGGGTGGGGGTGGCTACAATATTACACAAGTGGTTTTAATATTGTGGCTTATTGGTGTATATTTGCAAACCTGAGATGAGACCTGTCAGTGTGTTGTAATATATTACCAAAATCGCTCATTTCACAACACAAGTCAGCTAAACGGTGGTGTCGTATGACTGCAGACTTGGGGGTACTCACAAAACCTCTTTAGTTGTGGGTACGATAAGTTAATGAGACGGGGACCTTGCAAATTATATACTGTTCTGCACACATGCACACAGGAAGTGTCTCTGCGAGTGCCGTTTTCCTGCCTGTGGTAATCCTACTTGCCTGTATGCATGAAGTGAGTGTACAAATTCATAGAATGGTTTGCTTGCGGTGATAAAATGCTTGCGGCTTACTAAACTGGACACAATTTCTGAAAAGTATAAAAATCTTTGAGGAGGTGGAGAAGTATCACTTAGCTTCAAGTTGGTATTTAAGTTTATTAGGAGTATTGGTAGTACGGATTAAAACTTTTGCAAGCGGAACAGAAATCTAGAAGTTGAGTCTAGAGTGCAGCTGCACCTTGTTGTGACTTACCACTAGCCTACAGGACCCTCCTAGGGCTGCTGCTACGTGTTGAAATGTAGCTTATGTGGTATGTTGATTATTGACCTTGACTGCACAGTATACTGTGACCATTTTGCTGTCTTCCAGCCTAGACATTACAAGCATGCGCAGTAGTTTTTCCTGCTGCATGGGTTCGACAGTCTTCAGTGAATTTTCACGCTAAAGTTGCAGTTATTGCTTTTGGTTTGTTTTACAGCCAATAGTGTAAAGAATGCTCAAAAAAAAGAACACACAGTACACGTAAATCAGCACTCAGACACCATAATGTGTGTTTGCAGTGTGTTTGTGCTGAGTAGAGTGTCATTGATCAAAGACTTTGCTGCTTAGGCCTGTGTATGGTGGTGGTTGCTGTAAGATCCTTTATATTTGATCAGTTTATCATTGTTTAAAATCTGTTTACTTCATTTTTTATTCTTTAAAGTTTAGTTGTTTAAGCTTATTTGATAACACTTTTGTTCTAAATTTGACACCTTTTATCAAGTTTTGTTTTTGGTTCTCAAACTTATTTGCTTCTAATGATTTGGTTAAATTGTATTGTGCAGTCCTTGGGTAACTTAAGGCTCTTATCAACTAAACTGTATTTATAAGATAAGCTGCTGCTATCGCTGTTTTGCTCCCACATCCACAGTTGGGGTATGTCTTAACCAACAGAAAATTGGTACTATAAGTACTAGTGCTAATGCTTCTGTGTATGTCAGTTTGCCAGTGATGTTCCTGGAAACATCAGCACATTTTGATCTAGGATCTAGTCATTTTTCACTGGACACATACTAAAGCTTAACCATGAATAAATGATGTTGGGTTGGAACTTTGTCATTGTCAAATACAAAGTAAAGCCATGGGGAGAAAATATCCCATCCCCATAATCTGTTACTACCAAAATTATCTCCACTCTAAACCATGACACATTTGAAGTTAGTGCAGTATGAAATGGTGGCATTTCTGCTTGTATCTGTGTGCTAATTGTTTCTGTATCTGTGTCTCAGGGGCTGTAACTTGACTGAGGTTGGTGGGGCTTTGACCCAGAAGCAGACTTTGAGCAGTGAGGTGGCTCAGCTGGTGCAGGAGGAGCGCCGGCTAGATGAATTGATCCAGAGATGTACCCAAGAGGTGAAGCAGATGACTGAGTCATCACATGGACAGAAATATCCTTTGTTTGATCAAGGGCTACTTTATTGCTGCACCCCTATTGTTACTCGCTTGTATGGGTATTCCTGGGGCCAGGATTGTTTGCCTATTCGCTGGCTGAAAGTGTACACACAATCTTTGCTGTTTAAAACAAAATTCAATTATTCCTACACCATGTTTTTTTTTTTTGTTTTGTTTTTTTAAATCTCTAATGTGTGAATTCTGTGTAGTATTTTATTAGTAGTATGTGAGTGTTAGTGATGTTTCTTACCTGATTTACTTGATCTATTCCTACATGTTACAAGTTGTTTTAAACAATCTTTGATCAATAGCAGTAAAGTCGTGAACATTTAATGTTTGGCAAGATTGTTAACATTAGATTTGTTGCTATTGAGGTCCATTTCTATATGCAAGTAGCTGGAAAACATTTCAGTGGGAATTGAAATCTTAGGTTATAGTGAATGTTGCAATTTGAGTGTTTTTCTTTAACTCTCCTAACATTTGCTTATGTGACCTATCAAGACCTGCGCCGGGACCGTAGTTTGAAAGATCAGACTGTCATTGTGGTCAGAGCACCTTCTGGAACCAAGCTGGAGGTACCCGATCCACAAGAGGTTAGTAGCTGTAGGTTACACCTGATTTCTCACCCACCTCATTTGCATAATGGCATTATCCTACAGTAACTCAGCCTTCCAGGTGATACTGTTGTATTTTCCCATTTCCCACTAACATCCTTAGTCATTTTTGTAACTTGAATTTGAACATCAGTGAGAACTTCCGAATACTAGAGTGAAGGTGTTGGACTCCAATTCATAAGAGCTACAGTATTGCAGACCTGATTTAGTTCACAGCTCAACAATAACACCTGAAGTTTTTTTTTTGTTGTTTTTTTATGTTATGCCCCTTTAGAAATGCTATGACAACTAGTGTATGTAGCATTCAGCACAGGCGTTGAGATGGTGTAATGTAATGGTGTCTTGGTTTACTTCTTATCCTACTTAAATAATTGGTCAATCCTCTTTGATCCTCTACAGGGATTACAAGTACACCTCACCAGTACAAAGGGTCCTATAGATGTCTTCCTGTGTCCGGATGAGAATACTCCTGAAAGCCCGATGAAAAATAACGGCTTATGCCTGAATGAAAATTCCTCACCTTTCCTGAGGGTGTTAGACGGTGGGTTCACTGTGACTTCACATTTTGTTTTACCCTGTGCTGTTAAGTGAATATGTCTCAACGCTCCATTTTTTTTTTGTCCCTCCCCCTGTAAGACATTTATTCTCCCCCCTTCAATTTTCCCACTTCTAGAAGGCAACTCCAGTCATTCCGGCCCTGCAGTCACAGTCACCAGCCTGTCGCCCATCACGTCTCCATACACCAGCCTGCTACAGCAGACAGAAGACCAGATCACGTATGCGGACGGGCCCTTCATCAGCCTGGGCTCGCCCCCTCTCAGCGAGGACTACCTCATGAGCCTGGGTGAAGAGGAGGGCATCACTGACCTCTTCGATGACCTGGACAGGCTTCCAAACCTGGATGACCTCTTGTGCAACTGAGTGTGCTTGGCCCTTTGATACTCCCATCTACTTTTGAGAGGAAATTTCAGGAAAGGATCCCAGTCCTACTGAAGTAACTGATCGACAAAGCTTATTGGTGGCCTTCATTTGGAAGATCATTAGGGGGCGGGGGGTGTCTGTCCCCTCTTCAGCAGAAGAATATACGTTCCTCTTTTTCTCGTCCGCCGTTGAATAAATGTTCAAGAAGCCTTTAATTGACTGATGTATTGGGGAAAAAAGTTCTCGATCACCTCAGTGTTTGGGTGAGTGAGAGAAAGTTTCTGTGTAGAATTACACAGCACTTACACAGACTGTTCTACTGCCTGTCTTGTTAAGAATGATGCTAGCAGCTTGGATCTGGCCACAAAGCCACACCTTTAATTCAGGGGACACTTCTGTAGAAATGTCTACTTGTTGCAAATTCATACACTCCCTTTGGATCAATTATCTTTGAGAGATCACTCACCATCCTTTTTTTGTCCACCTGGTGATTGAAGACTGTATTGGTTTCCCATATTGATATGGCTAAGGAGAATTAAAACTCAGTGTCTTTGTCTGGAACTGATGACCTCTATAGGGCAAAATGGCACTGTTCATTTTTTTATTTTATTTTTTTATCAAGATGCAACATTTTCTGACCCTGGTGGGATGTCCAGTTGATGTGACTTGAAATGAGGGATCTGTTTGCACCAATGGCAGGCTTCATTTGGAACTATGGAAGTGCACTTTAGACCTCTTTGCCTGGGTATGTGCTTACGGTGCCACCATTCAACTGAAAAAGCAGTTCCAGGCATTAGGATGGCGTTAACTGAGATTTCTATCCTTTCTGGGACTACGCCACTGGAAGACAAATGACTAAATTTGGTGTGATTGGGTTTTTTTGGTTTTTTTTCCTTCCCCTTTTCCCACCACTTTCATCAGCTAGGTCATCTGATATTTTCAGCTTCACTGTTAACTGTTAGTTTTTTCAAAGTGTAAAAACTGAACTTAAATGCAAGGCAGGTGTCCTTGCCTGAAGCCATTGATGCGAAAAGGGTGTGGTGCTGTTCTGCAGGCCCGAGTGAGTTTAATTTACAACTCAACAAGGCTGAATGGACCAGTCATACCAAAAGCTCACATGGCTCTTTTGGTAGTTCCAAAGCTTTTACATGGTATTCAAATCTGAACATTGAATCAAAATCAGACCCTACATTTTTGTTAATGGACTGGTAAGTAATTGAACGGTTAACCTATCTGAGTCCACTTAATCACAGGTGACTCTTGGATACAGAGAGGATGGAAATTCTGTAGTATCTGGAGCTCAAGGCATGTGACTTGAATGTCAGTTTTAAATTGTGAAATAGCGTAAATTTCATGCGCTTCATTTGTTAAGTTTGCAAATCATGCATGTGGGTTTTTTGCATGTGTAACCTCTGCAAAAATGCGGTTTAATAGTATGCCTCTGGACATTAACATTACTCCTTATGGCTGTAAAGAATCTTAGTCATAATTTTTGTTTAGGTGGGTTTGTCATGTGCACCAGCTACTGCAGACTGCCCACATCCAAATCAATGTTGTATTTAAATGTTCCAGAGGATATGCATCAATGTCACTTTTCTATCACAACATCATCCTCAGTTGTACTGAGTGTCAAAACATTGCTTACTTCAGTATAGGGGAAATTGCAAAATAAGGAGTAAAACAGCTGATTACCTGCTTAAAGGCCATTTGACTCAAATGATAGAACTTACCAAAGAACCAGTGGTCTGTTGATGTGGCCAGGAATCGGGTTTCCAGACTATATGTGCCTGGTTTCAATGTATGGGGACATTCACAAATCAGTGTGTCATTCAAACAATTGTCAGGAAATCTGATTCCTGGCTACTGTCTAATTCAAGCAGAGAACTTTTACTCTGTTTTGCAGTTTTCTGCAAATTGTAGCAATCTAGATTCTGTGTCCGCAGCATTCAAACTGAACATCATTGCTGTCATTCAGTAAAATTCCACTGCCTACAATGAGGTCATGTGCATACCCTCTGTCAGGATATTAAACTATTCCTTTTTCTTTCCATTTTCTTTTACATCCAGTGTCACTCAGCTATTTGTAGCTTTTCGCTCCCACCCCCCAGTTATAACTGAGCTGCTCACTTCAACCTAAATCAAAGATTCCATCTTGGCAATATACTTGTTTGCTATTATTTCTATGTCTTGGTTTTTCCTGGACACATTTCCCTAAATTTTAAAGTAAAAAAAAAAAGTTTTTGTTCTTGGTAGTGTTAAACCTGTAGTTACCCTTTTGAGCCACATAGTGGCATAGGTTCAATGCTTGATGCTGAAAGCAATCATACTCCTGCCTGTCCCTGCTGATCCCAGTCATGTGTGCCTTGAGCAGGTTTCCTTTTGGGGACTCCAGTAAGCATATTTTTAGCATTTTAACCTGACCATGCACCTGAAGTTCATCATGCAACTTGCTGGCTTGGTTATTTTTAAATGATCAGACATGTCTGTTGCATGTCTAATTTCATGATGTTGATGCTCCTGTAGATCTTCTGCTCTGATATAACACTTTATCCAATTTGTCAATGAATTCTTTAGCATCTGCGTGTTAAAACCAGGTGGAAGGGAAGTAAATGTGGAAAAAAAAGGTTTGTCTGCCATGTTCTTAAGAATAGAACTTCCCAGTTGTCAATCTACATTATCAATGTAGTACAAAAAACTGCTAGCATTTTTATTGCTATAGATTTGACTGGAAGTGTGACTTGGACTGCCCTCGTGGTCTCCAATGTAGCTGGATCATGGCTGCATGTGTTTTGGTGTACTGTAAATGACAGTACTTGTCCATACATAATTATGACTGGATAATTGATTGTTTTGTTTTTATAAAACCACCATGAAACATTTATACTAGACGCCTGTTCATCACTTTTTTAGACCCCTAAATGCCACTTGGTTTAAAGTGTGGCTCACCTATTTTTAAAAAAAAATTTTTTATTTTTTTTCTTTCTTTTTTCATCTTTTCTGTGAATTGTTTTATTTTATTTTGTGTGTGTGGTTAAAAAAAGAATTAGAATTGTACCTATTTTTTTTGTGATCGTCATTTTCATCACACTGTCTTTTAATGCCCGATGGAAAAAGTTCAAAACAATGGATACGATGCCTGAAAGCATTCTGAAAAATACCAGTCTTGCGTGAGGGCCCATTTGAGGGGGGGGTGGTTTTTACTTACTGTTTTAAGCTTTCAAAAAAAAAATTTCATATGTTAAGTATAGGGAAGTGATTGAGCATTTCTCAGTATTTATTTAACAAATTGCATAATATAACTATTTAATATACTAACTATGAATTTGAATCTTTTGCTACATGTTTCCCTCTTCTGTGCACATTATTCTTAATTCAGTTGACAAACCTTTCCCAGTTAAACAAAAATGTATACAAACAAGTTGACAAAATGATGAGATTGCTGTTCATAATGTACTTTTTATATTTGAGTGTGGAAGTGACTGTGTGCTGTGGGTACCTCCTGAAATTAGTTTATAAATTTGTTTTGAGAAGTAACTTAGCTTTCTATATGTAATGCCATTTGATAAGCATTGTAGATAAATGTCTTAACTGGGATGTCTATTGGGAAGCCATGAAGTGGATGTTGTCCCTGTTCTGAAGATGTGAAAATTCTCCAGAACCTCAATAAAGCAATAATAAAAATTTTCAGTCTTAAATGCAGTATTAATATCTCCAACTGAATTTAATTTAAACCATACTGATTTATTTGAGGAGGGTGGTTCTGTCACTCTCCCTAACCTCTCCTTGTCTTTCTCAGTAAATTCAGATTTAAACTGTAGTGGTGAAGCAGTGGTGAAAATTGTAGAGAAGCTGGAATTTAGATGTTTTCAGAGTTCAGGGGACTTTTTTGAGCTTAATATCTATGTTCAGGCTACATGGTTTAAAAACTTTAACTCCAGTAGTTTTATTCAAATACATTTGAAACATTGATGGACCTTGACTTAAATGCCCCAAAGTACAGGGCCAATATAACCACACTAATGTTCTTGCACATTTATCTTATGTTAGTTTTTCTGATGTTTGCATTTGTTGCCTGGTTTTCTCTGAGGTAAACTGAGTAAAATGATAAAGCATTTGTGTGAAACTGTACAGTACAATATTCTTAATGTTTCCTGCTGTTTTGCCACCACCATGAAAGCAAGCTACTTTTTAAGGCACAAAGTTTTCTCTAAATCCCCTGGTAACTTTGTTTGAATGCTTAAGTATCACACTGAAGTATCAGGGGATTTTTAATGAGTGTGACTGCCTCTACTAAAATCTAAAACTGGATTGTTGGTGAAGGACAAAGATCATACATCCAAATTCACACATTTAGTAAAGACCGATGCTTTTGACATCCCAGTCCTGACCTAAACTTGTGGAATAAGTTGAGGAGAGCCCAAAAGAGGAGAGTTGGGACCTTGGAGTATTTGGAGAGAGACTGTGTTGAGTAAAAGTTTCAGAAATCTTGCTCTGTATACTCCATTCTCAAACATTACAAAAGATGCTGTGCTTTCATGTTGGTAAAGGGGCTCAATAATCGACACATTGTTTTAAAATCTGATCGTTCTGTTTAGCTGCAGCCATATCATACTAATTTACAAGAACGAGTCATGGAGAGGTCACAGGTACACAATACGAAGTAGTGGTGAGCTCCTCTATAAAAATAGATGCCTGAACTCATTGTAGATGTAAAAAGGCTTTAAACCAAACATAAGATTGCAATTTTGTTTCTTAATTTCAGTAGACTGAGACTACTCACCTCATGATATTCAGAAGGTGGCTTTATGCTTTCTAAAAATGCAAAATAAAGTAAAACCAAAAGTCTTACAAGCTTCAGAACCCATGGCTTCCATAAGAAGCATTAATTGAAGGTCAAGTCATATTTAACACTTTTTATAACTCATGCTGTTACAAAGCAGCTTTACAAAATTCAGGTCTGAGCCCCTAATGGCCAAAGCTGCCAAACAGTGAACTAGTGACAGGGTCATGAATGCCGAGTTTTCACTGTTCTTGGGCAGTGAAAGCTAGCCTGTCAGGTCTAAACAGTGGACATGTGAGCATCAGAATTGGACCATGGAGCATTTGAAGATCGTCTGGTCTAATACATTGTTTTCTTTTATATCATGTGGATGGTGCTTTTCTATTTAACCTGGGAAAGAGATGGTACCAGGATGTCCTATGAGAAGAAGGTCTACAGTGGAGGCAGAATTCTGTTTGGAAACCGCAGATCCTGGCAGATCCGTTAATGTGGATGATACATTTACATTTACAGCATTTATCAGCCGCTTTTATCCAAAGCTACTTCCATTCCCTAACTACAGGGGACAGTCTCCCTGGAGCAACTTGGGGTTAAGGGTCTT
>JBBJLS010000006.1:24778874-24799890 GCA_037577275.1 Bryconaethiops microstoma
TGTGTGTGTGTGTGTGTGTGTGTGTGTGTGTGTGTGTGTGTGTGTGTGTGTGTGTGTGTATATATATATATATATATTACACACAACAACACACTCACCAGCCATTTATTGCTAGTACCAGGATGGACCCCTTTCTCCTTCAGAACTGCCTTAATTCTTCGTGGTATAGATTCAACATCCATGATGCGAATCTCCCGTTCCAAAAGTGGTTTGAGATCTGGTGACTGTGGAGGCCATTAGAGTACAGAAAGCTCATTGTCATGTTCAAGAAATGAGTTTGAGATGATTTGAGCTTTGTGATATGATGCATTATCCTGCTGGAAGTGGCCATCAGAAGATGGGTACACTGTGGTGGTAAAGGAATGGACATGGTCAGCAACAGCACTCAGGTAAGCTGTGGTGTTTAAACAATGATCTGTTGGTACTAAGGGGCCCAAAGTGTGCCAAGAAAATCTCCCCCACACCTTTACACCACCACCACCAGCCTGAACCCCTGATATGAAGCAGAATGGATCCATGCTTTCATGTTGTTTCCGCCAAATTCTGACCCTGCCATCTGAATGTCGCAGCTGAAATCGAGATTCATCAAACCAGGCAACGTTTTTCCAATATTGTATTGTCCAATTTTGGTGAGCCTGTGCAAATTGTAGCCTCAGTTTTAGCTGACAGGAGTGGCACCTGGTGTGGTCTTCTGCTGCTGTAGCCCATCTGCTTCAAGGTTCGACGTGGCAAGCGCTCAGAGATGGTATTCTGTGTAGCTGGGTTGTAACAAGTGATTATTTGAGCTACTTTTGCTTTTCTATCATCTCGAACCAATCTGCTCATTCTCCTCTGACCTCTTAGCAGTCTAGCTAACTCATTTGTGATTAAGTTTTGTGAGTTTTAGTCCAGACTGCTTATTGAATGAAGCACAATGCAGGAAGGCCAATCAGAGCAGACCTCATGTGCATATATCAGTGTTAACAAAACAGCCTGAGGATGAAGAGAGGTTGGAAAATGGTAATGTAAAAAGGGATTATGAGCGTAAACTCACAAATGTCAAACATAAATGTCATATGGGTGGGGGGGGACATATACAAGAAAATCATGGGATTATGGGCCCTTTAATGGTCCATTAAGCACTTAGAGCTGTCTCATAGTCTGGGTGCTGACCCTTCATTGGTCCGAACCGAGTGTGTGGCCGTCACATCTGTTTCAGAAACGTTCACAGAAATCCAATGAATACTTTTCCTGTGAATTCTTCCATCTGTGTAGAAAAACACAAAAGAGCTGATACAATCTGAGGGCTTCCTGTAAACAGGAACAGGCTGGTCACCCTTATCTGCAGGGCCTTTTTCAAGCCACTTTGAGAACTGTGGATGTGCAATTTCTCGAATCACACATGAATATGGGTTCGTTTTGCAGTTTCCTATGAGATGTGACTACTTGGGCTTTGAAGCACAAGCATCTTTGTCAGTGTCTATATGACACTACCTGTGGTCGTGTTTTAAGCAGATTCAGATTATGAATAAAATAATTTTACTCATAACGTCTGATAGTATTTTTTTAATTATGCACCACAGCTACCTATTTGCATCAAAAAATATATTGTAAAATATCTATGACTTATCATCGTAAGTGCCTGCCTACTCTGCTTTGAAATATACACTGAGCAGCAACAATATTAAAACTACTGACAATTGACTGAAATAACATCGATATCTTCTTACAATGTGATATTTGGGTGGCCTTGACAAGCGCCAAATTGTGAAGGCTAAATGACTGGGTCAGAGCATCTCCAAAACTGCATGTCTTATGGGATGTTCCCAGTTTGCAGTGGTTGGTACCTACCGAAAGTGGTTCAAGGAAAGACAATCGGTGAATCGGCGACAGGCTCAACAAGGTACCAGCCCCACACACTGCTCCCTGGGCACTGCATTATTGGCTTCTCTCAGGTGAATGGGTTAAATTTCAGACTGTGTGCTGTGGTATGGTTCACTTCACTTCAACATACAGTGTATAACAGTTTGCTGTGTATGGTGCTCCGTAGCTACAGAGTAGATTTTCCCTTCTGGTGCCTATCTACAAATTAAACCGCCTGTAATGGACGCATGAGGATTAGAATTGAACCTTGGAGCAATGGAAGATGGTGGCCTGGTCTGATGAATCACGGTTTCTTTTACATCCTGTGGCCAGACATTTGTTCTTCATTTACCTGGGCAGAGATGGCACCAGGATGCACAATGGGAAGAAGGCAACTGGTTGAGGCAAGTGTGATGCTTTGGCCAAAGTGTTGCTGGGAATCCTTGGGTCCTGACATTCATGTGGATGTTATGTTGACATGTACCACCTGCCTAAACATTGTTGCAGACCCAGTACACTCCTTCATGGCAGCTGTGTTCCCTAATGTGTGCCTCTTATGTGCTGGTTAGTAAGAAAATGACTTGGTGCTGCAATTGCTTTGATAACACAGCTGGCTCAGAGATTTTATTGATTCCCCTAGAACCAGGGAAGCCTCTGATGGTGATGCACGGAACACCTGAATTTGTGGCTCCAGAGGTGATCAATTTCGAAGCCGTGGATCTGGCCACTGACATGTGGAGCATTGGGGTCATTTGCTACATTCTGTAAGTATTGCATTGCGCACTGATTGTAAATTCAGTCTGTATTTGTCAGTACTCACTTTTTCAGACTGCAAATTCTTGCCTGTGGCCTGTTGATCAGTATTGTCCAGGTAACCTTCTGATTCTTGTTACTTTTTTTATAAAGTTCATCCACCCTCAGTTACTACTGGTCTTCTACATCTTAGCACATTTTAAAGACACATTTTAAAGACACATTAGAGGGTGGATCACAAGTATGTGTGAAAAGGAGAGGGAGGGATATTTAGTAGTATCTCACACAGAAACTCCTGACATGGATTGGGGTGAGGCTACAGATACAGCAAAAGAGAATTTTCTCAAGTAAATTCATGGTATGATAGCAAAAAGGTGTTTTTCCAGAACAATTTTTCATCATCTTTTGTTTTTCTTGTTTTTAATCGTCTTTCAATGCTCCTCAAAGTCCATCCTTTATTTCCATTTCTTTCGTTCTCTCCGTCAGACTGAGTGGAGAGTCACCATTTCAGGGAAACAGTGATAGTGAGACTCTGGCTCTGGTCACTGCAGCATCCTGGGAGTTTGATCCAGAGTTTGATGACCTCACAGACAAGGTGAAGGACTTCATCTCCAAGCTGCTGAAGAAGGAGAAAAGGTCTGGCAGTGATGGATATCAATCTGAGCTAAATTTCCTGTTAGATGTTATAGCAGGTTTAGGCAGGTTTTAGTCACTCTCACTAAAGTAAATTTCATCCAGATATTTGTAAGCCACCACTTATCAAGCAAATATCCATAGAACACTTAATATTATATTCTGAGTTTTGTCTCCTGTTGACTTGTCAATAACATGTCTTGGCCTTGGGTTGGTGACTGTTTCCTGATCCATACAGATTATAGACATTGTTCTAGACATTGTATACTTTCCTCGCACTGTATTTGTTGCTGGTTTTTAAGATTAACTCACCAGATTTAATTCTGTCTGTCTTTTTACGAACATCTGATGAACTTGTAACATTAATCATTGGTTAATCTGGATGCCTGTTTTAATGCTCATTCTCTTCTCATTCCTTTGTTCATAAGTCTTACTGTAAGTTCTGCTGTTGTCCAGCTAAGGATGAGTTCATCTCAATGCTTCTTTCTTGTGCTCTTAGAGTTTTTCACTGGCGCTGTCACTCTTGGCTTGCTTACTGGTTTCTGTAAAGTTGTATGGTGAAAATGCCCACTTTAAAAAGCATTAACCATTAACATTAGAACTTAATATTAACAGTAGTTATGAATAATGGTGGAAAAATGACTTCTTTGAATGTGTCTTTTTTTTTTTATTATACACACAGGGCCAGGATGTCTTGTGAGCAGGCTTTGGCTCATCCATGGATGGCCTCATCGTCCTCCACTCACCGAGTCACAAAAACCCTGAACAAAGACAAGATGAGGCGATTCTTGGCAAAGCAAAGATGGCAGGTACACAACTGACCTGTTACTAAACCCCTCCCCAAAATATTGATTGACCATTGTCAGCTTAACAAATGTAACTAGGCCTTGGCACTCCTGACATACACAGTACAATATACAATATACAATAGTTGTGCATGGGGTGCTACAAATAAGATAATCAGTATCACAAGGTTTTGGATGGACCAAATATCCAAAAAAGAGATGTTTAGGATTTCAAGAGGGCTACAAGAGAGGTATAGGATCTAGGTGAAAAAGTGTGCAAAGCTGCATTAGCTCTTAAACCCATGTTGACTCTTGCCATTAAGACTTTATAAATGACCAAGAGAAATGATTAGCTATAGTAATAGAAACCAAGCAGGATGGGATTCTTACGGTTTATACATGACTATCCATGTAGAGTCAGTTTAGTCCAAGGTCTTGCAATACCAAAGAGTGTACTGATTCTGAAATGGGCAGAACGCTAGAGTGTGATTTACATCTCTGTTTTGTAGAAAACGGGCAAAGCTTTGCTGGCTTTGAAGAGGATGGCTCACCTCTCGCACAGATCAAATGGGTCGGACTCTCCTTCCAGCTCTACAAGTGGTGAAGCACATGCACATGATACTGAATGCCACAGCTGTTTGTAATAAGTAGAAGGCTATGTCATTACAACACCAGGACTGTCCTCTACACCCTCTTCTCTCTCTGTTTCTCAGACACAGGTCTGGGGAAAGAAGCAGAACAAGCTGTCGCGTCTCTGGAGCAGCAGCTGAGCAGTCAGCCGAGCTTCCCCCAAAATTTACATGACCTTACGGAGCCCTGCGGGGCCACTGTATACATGGCCTGCATCGTACAAGGTAGGTACTGAAGCTCATACGTCATTCAGTAGGAAATGCCCAAAAAACCAGTTATGCTCCATTAAACCCATTACGTTTTACGATGTGCTTTTAAACAAAGTATAGCTTATATATGAAGGAAAACTTATAACTTGTATACCTTTTTGTATTGTGCATATGCCCTTTTAAAATGCTACATTGAATGACATGACTGCATGGGTTTGTACTGGAAAATTAACTAATACAGATGGGGACCTTGTATTAGTTTTTCTGTAAATGTGGCTTTTCTGTTTATTCTTATAAACAGAAAAGCCACATTTATAGAAAAACATTTATTAGTGTTATTTTGATTTGCTTTTTATAATTTAATTTTGAAAAAATCCCATATCATATTCTTCTATTTTTATGTTTCCAGTCTTTAAAATAAGGTATTATTCTGTTGTTCCGTGTAATACTTGGCTAAATTGGAAGTTTAAATAAAGAATGATGAATGAATGAGTATCTGGCAATGCTTTTTTTTTTTCTGATGAAATAGGTAATTTCTTGAAATAAAATGTAATTTAACAAAGATTTGGTCAATACTTTTTAAATGAGATTCTGGATATTAATTTCATACTTAAGTTTATGCTATATAGGTGTCTCAATAGATATGGAATAATCTGCAATCTTCTTTTCATCATTTAAATTGTTTTAAAACAGAAAATGTTAATCATTTTATACATATACCTGCAAAATTGGCTTTACAAAATTCACACATTTGAACAGTACTGTATGCAATGATCATATTGCTTGGCATGTTTTTGCTAACCTGAAAATCCCAACTGTATAGCTTAATCCCTGACCAAGCATGCTCTGCATCACTGTAGAATGACTCTCCATGTAGAGTCAGTTTAGGCTGTAGGCTGTGATGGCTTTATTCAAATGACTGTCTTTCCTGCAGGTTACATTTGAGATTTTTAGGTTTTCTTGCTCTGCATCACTGTAGAATGAGCCTGAGTGTGTGTGGCTGTTATATACCAACCCCTGTCTTTCCTGCAGGTTACCCCGACCCGGAGGTGGTGTGGCTGCTGGACGACACGCCACTGGAAGAAACTGAGCGCGTACAGATCCAGTACAACGAGGACGGCCTGTGCACCCTCACACTGGCTCATGTCCAGCCAGAGGACTCTGGGATGTACGAGTGTCGTGCTTCCAACTATCTGGGACAGGCACTGTGTTTAGCCAGGCTAACTGTGGCAAGATAGATCAGTGGAATCCAGAACATCTGGATGGTTAGAGTTCAGACAAAATTTTACAATGGGGACCAAATACAGCCAAGGCAGGATGGAGGAACTCTTATGGTATTGAGGCCACAGGGACTCACAAAGCACTTCCTGACCTAAGATCACAAAAGTGTTTAATCGGGAGTAGTGTGGCTCTAAAGACAGTTTATCTGGTAAGCTAAAGCCAAGTACAATTTGATGTTTATCATTTTTTCTTCTTACACTTTAATTAAATAAAGATTAATAAATAAAATATTAATAAATGAGTTACCCATGTGCTTTAGTCTTTCGTCCTTTTATCTTGTTCAACTGTGACAATTACAAAGAATTCCAGATTGCCCACCCTCTTGGAGATGCACCGGCTCTGCATGTTTTTTTCTAACACAGACATGTCTTATCATTGACCCCTTCCTGTAGAGGGGCACCAGAAATCCACCCCATTACTTTAACTGACAATTCCTTGATTGCTCTCTCGTATCTCCTCCGCCTGTGACGTCAAGAGAAATGTCTATCATTTCTTCAAATGCACTCGGAGGAAATGAGAACAGAAGGGGTTTGCAGATCGAGGAGGCTCAAGTGCATCCTGCATAGAAGTTTTTTTTTGTGGAACATGTTGTAAGCCTATGGTACGAATCATCATAGTAACAGCAGTTAATAGAATGTCCATGAAACGAATGATACGGATGAATTTCAATACAACGCTCTTTGGAGGAGTCAGTTGTCTTGTGTAGGTTCGAATATCAAAATATTGGCAAGTGACACACGAGAAGGTGTTTTCACCATGCTGCTCTTCCTGGCCTCACTAGGAGGAGCTGTGAAAGAAAAGGTAACAAATCGTGTATTGGGAAATAGTGTATTACTCTGAAGTGCTGATTTATGATTGGCATTCATATGTAAACAGATATACGAATGCTGAACACCTCCCTGTCAGAATCAGAAAACTTAATTGATCCTGGAGGAAATTGCTTAATCATTTATATAATTGCTTATAATTTATATCAACAACAAAGCTGATTCTAGAGTTACTCAGAAGGCACAGCCCATGAGATCTTTTTACATTTTAAAATGTAAAATGTAATACGTTTTTCAGTTTAATATATTATGAGCATAATTAGTGGTGTAGAATCTTTAGTACAGTTGTATTTTACTTTAATGACTGTGTACAAGTTGAACAAGGATTACTAAGTGATGCACTGAAACCGCCTCTCATGAGTAGATCAAACCCATGTGAGTCTTTTGAATGATGTTCTTTAATGGAAGGAATCAGACTAAAAAAAACCTGACTGTTACCATGGTCAAAGTCTAAATTTGCTCAGATTTAAATGAGGACCTAAAAGTTGTAAGCATTTGCCACATTTAACTTGAATATTTCATTTTACTTAGCATAACTAAAAAATTATTTCTACATTTAAATGAAAAACATTCAGATTTCCAACATAATCTCAGACTTGGCCATACAAAAGCATTTCTTCTCTGACTGTCATCAATAAATTACATTTTTGTAGTGTTTCTAAAAGCATTGATAGGCTGCTATTAAAAATATTATATTAAGCATAATCTACTTATATGTCAAGTACAATTCTTGACCCGAGTTCTCCACATGGAGAGTGGGACAAACTGTTTATTTGCTGAGTCTATGGTTACTGTGACACCAATTGCTTTCAAAACCTGAAGGATGTTCTCAAACAGCAATAAATCTACACCAAACGGGCTTCAGTCCTCCCCTTTAATACTTTACATTTCATTCTTGCATTTCCTATGAGTGCACAAGCAGGATTCGAAATAATCAGATGGACTAAACCAAGCAGTTTCAGAGCTTGAGTGACATGGCCCACTTTTTCAGTACCATTATAAAACTGACTAGCAGTTGAACAATTTTTTTAAAAAATCATAAAAATGTATCCAAATATGAAGCCACACAGTGTCATGAACTGACAAAGCGCAAATCAGGAATCACTGGAATGAGCAGGCCAGCTGTACAGCAACCATATGTAATTTTACACACAGCCACAGTACTGCACTAAATAAGTAGCTAAATGTTTATGTTTAACACAATAAACCGCTTAAAATAAATCTGCTAATAATCTCAGAGCTATTGCTGCCCTGCTGTTCTGGCAATGCCTGATTCTTATAAACTATAACTGGCCTTAATTCATGAACAATCTAATCCAGTTGTGCAATCAAAACCCTGCATTATGTGGATGCTGGATTTGGCAGCCCAAAGCTGTCCATTTCTGCTGTCCATACAGAGATGCTCACACCCTCCACTGAGGCAAAAACCATTTCAGTCAGCTTCGATGTTGAGCTGCACTCAGATAAAGGAAAGAAAAACAAGGGTAAATCCCTGAAATTTCTCTCAAGAGCGTGAGATGCACTCCGTCTGCCACTGAAATGTTAAATGCTAAAGCGTGTGCGTATGCTTGTGTGTGAAACTGCCATCTCAGAACAGGAGTCCAGCGTCCTCTTTTCTCTGCCGAATGCGTTCTTGTAGAAGATTCCAGGCCTTTTCCACCTGTAGAAGAAAACACACGCACGCACAAACACGTACATTCCAATTTTAGGTTTTCATTAAATAAGGAATGTATTGACATCAAACAAACACACTGCAATGTCCATGTGGGTGCAGAGTGTTCAGATTAGTCTACCTGTCTCTGAGTAACATCTGGCTCCCACATTGTACACAGAACTACATTAGCCTGCTCCACCAGCTTAGCATTAGACCACTGACTCTGCAGTCTCTTCAATGCCTCCTCTCTACTTACACCATCACGCTCCATTATACGCCTTACTGACTGAGAGAGACAGAGAGAGCGAAAGAAAAATTTGTTAATCATCTCTTTAGAATTTAGACACTTTAAGCACATCTCACAGATGCTGAGTCATATTGAAATCTGGGGTATTTAGAGGCCAAGTTAACACCTTTCATTTCTGAATAATTACTGCAGTGTGGCAAGGTGCATTATCCTGCAGAAAGAGGACACTGCCATTACGGAATAACATTGCCAAGAAGGGGTGTACTAGGTTTGCAACAATGTTTAGGTAGGTGGTACAGGTCATCCACAGGAATGCTAGACAGCCCGTATGCAGCAAGCATGAACTTTTTCACCAGTTTGTGCTGAAGTGGCTCTGCTGTGAGATTGGACCAGACATTCTAGACTTCGCTTCCCATCTGCATCAGTGATCCTTGGGCACCCATGGCCCTATCATTGGTTCGCAGGTTGTCCTTCCTGGCATGACTTTTGGTAGGTTCTAGTCACTGCATGTAAGGAACACAAGATCTGCCATTTTGGAGACGCCCAAACCAAGTGGAGTAGCCATGACAATTTGACCCTTGTCAGCGTCACTTAGATCCTCACATTTGTCCATTTTTCCTGCTTCAAACACATCAACTGACTCATTGTATAGCTATTTGTTTTTTTTCCCTTTTTTTTAAATTACTTTGAAAGTTAACAAAACTGCCATATTCCATAACACAAATTCAGTGTTGTCATACATGTACACTAGTGCTCTTTGCGATCTGTTGAAAAAGGAAGTATAAGGCTACACTACCTCTTCCTCTGGTATAATGGCCACCCAAACCTCATGCACCATATATGTCCATCCAGCATCCAACAAAACTGCAGCATCCAGAACACATACAGACTTGCCTGAAGAGAAAGAGAGAAAATGAAAGAGAGAATAAGAGATAAGAGAAAACATCATTGTAGTATTTAGATCATTTAAGCACATCCCACTGATCTCACAACCTCAGAAAACAGAATTAATTCCTTAAACATCTCTCATGGAATCAGATCCCAGTAAACTGCAAATTGTATGTATATGTTGATTGTATATGTGTTTTTATGACATATGACTACTTTTAATATTAACAATGCTAAGAGAGAGAAAGAGAAATAAAGAGAGAGGAGAGAAAGAGAGAGAGAATGAGAAATTGAGAGAGAGAGTGAGAGAAATTTTGAGAGAGAGAAATTTGAGAGAGAAATTGTGAGAGAGAGAAAGATAGAGAAATTGAGAGACAAATTTTGAGAGAGAGAAAGAGAGAGAGAGAGAGAGAGAGAGAGAGAGAAATTTTGAGAGAGAGAGAAAGAGAGAGAGAGAATGAGTATTTTACCTTCTTCTTTTGCCTGCTGTACTCTTTTTTCCACCAAAAGTGCAATCTCAGGCCACACTATATCAGTCAGGGCTTTCAAACGTTCCTGGAAACAGACATACAAACACATTAGACAAGAACTACATAGCTTAAAAGTTTTCTTAGTTCACTACAGGTTGCTTTTATTACCTTGTTCCCAAACACCTTTCTCCCTAGGGCACGTCTGTTAATGGTCTTATCCTCATTCAAAATATCTGGCATGAAAGACACATAATTACACGTATAAGACTGTGAGAAACATACACTTGAACAAAAATCCAGCACTGAGAAGACCTGAATAAAACTGCATAAAAGCAGAGCAGAAAATGCAAATGTTTTCCTGAATGGGTTGTTGCAGCTTCTCTCTGCTTCCACAGCCACTCAGCCACCCCTCTATTTGTCCTTATTTGTCAATAGCTCTTATAAGCCTTTGCCTAGATAGATCTGGTTCGCACAGAAGAGACCTTAAAAATATCTTAAACTATTGAAAAGTTAGAAATTCACTATTTACTATAAAATGTATTTGTCTTTATTTGCGATTTTTTAAAAAAGGGAAAAATTTAATTGTGATTTTCATTTGAAAGGAAATAATGAAGCTGTTTTAAACTTCACAGGTTCTCTAGTAAACGTTAAATACCAGGACAGTCCAAACACTTCTTTTGTATCTGATTTTTAAAAATTTTATCTGATCTGGTAGCTGTGTGGATTCACATGCTAGCCAGCTCTTCTTTCTCTCTCTCTTCTCTGAGTTAGGGTGGTCTGCCACTTCATAGCTGAGCTGTTGTTGCTCCTGAATACTTCTATTTTACAATAAAGCACTTCTACCTGACTAGGGCAGATCTAGTGGGGCATAAATTTCACAAACTGACTTGTGAAACCTGGCACCCAGTGACCATGCCATGTTTACAGTCACATAGTTCCAGTATGACTCATTCTGTTATCAATGTTTGTCAATGGAGATTGCATGGCTATGTACTTGATTTTATACACTTGATACACAATGAATATTTTTTCCTCTCTATATAAAAAATTATTTTACTGTTTGATATATCGTAATCATTTCTAAGGAAGTAACAAAAACGTAATAAAAATGTGAAGTTTTTTCGTATTTCTATGTTTGCTTGCTCAAAATCGCAGTTCGTTACACAAACAAAACAAAAATCTACTCGTTTGTGAGATCATGTTCCTCAAACACTAAAATAAAATACCACTAAGAAATTACATGATTAAAAGAGAGGAGTACATCAAAATGCATCAAAAATCCACCCTTTGGCACAGCATTGAAGTGTTAACTCTTCACGCTTTCATTTCACCTGTGCCAAACTCTTGCAGTATCCTACAATAGGCAGCAGTGCTGGGTAAATAAGTCTCATGGCCAAGCAGGTCAGCATCGATACGCACGGCTCCCAGCCCCTCCAGCCTCCGTGCCACAGAGCTTTTCCCACTCCCACTGCCCCCCGTCAGACCGATCACATATGGGACCTGAGAGAGAGCAGGCCAAGGCTGGCAGAAGGGAAACAGCACAGAACATTACACCCTTGGACAGAGTTCAATTGTTTTTTTCCTCAGAATACTCCGTCTCAAAACTCACAAGACTGCAAAACATGAGACCAACTACGTATGACAAAGAGAAGCTGAAATGGAGCGTACATACTGTGCACTGACCAAACAAATATGTACATATTTGCAAATTACAATGGCACTTATTTTCCAGTGTTAATAGTATTCAGTAATTCATGAGAAGTCATTACATGTAATTAACAAGGTCATTTTCACATTTGGAGAACATCAAGCACGATGGGACTTTGTATGAGAGACAATGGACATGTCTTCTTTGATTTTCACAGAATATCAATTTACTGCCACTTAAAGCCATTAAATGTCTGAAGGTCACAGTGCATGACACAGTGTTCCAAACTACAGCCCTGAGTGTTACAGCCAATAAACTATTTTTGTTAAGCAAAAATATATGTAAAGTGCTCTTACAGAAACGTGTATTATTATTTGGACCTTCTCCAACTGGACCTTTTCTTTAACTTTTAAATGATTAATACTTTTGAAAATTGAAACAGCTGAACGTACCGACACATCTGCACTCTCAAACAGACCAGACATTATGTAAATGGATGGTGTATAAGTGCAAGATGTCTTTCTATACAGGTACATTTTGCAACAAAACGGTGAAATCATGAAAACCAGAGAACATCAAGCAAGGCCAAGGCCAGGGAAGACGTTCTATTAAAAATGGTGGCCTAAAGTTGTATCCAAGAATAGTCTGGGAAACAGATCAACTGATTGAATCAAGAAATGAGGAGTATGAATAAACAAATGAACAAATCCATGAATATGCCGGAAATACTTTGGGAGTGGTGAGGAGTGTGCCCAGTAGTCGTGAGCGTAGGCTGGATGAACTAATCTTCTCCTCCTCAATGTCTGTGTGATGTGCATCTTTAATCAGTGGAATTTCATATAGGATCAGTTCTGGCAGATCCTGCAAAACACAGCACAAATATAAGGGAGATTAACACTTAAAATCAAGCACCCTTGACAGTTGACAGTGTTTTCAGCTGCAGTTTATGAGGGAACTCGCTAGGTCTGGGAAGCAACTGACCATGACAAACACAAACTCTGCAACATCAGATCTGTTATTAACATCTGCACAGTGGACCAATAGGATAGTAGGGTCTAGTACAGTGGACAGAGTTTAAAAACTGCAGCAGATCTTTCAAACCTTGCTGCAAGATGGGGCCGCCATTGACTAGTTTGTCCAGCACATCTCTTAGATGGTTGATCGGACTGAGGTCTGGGGAACTCAGGGGCAAAGTCAACACCATAAACTCTAGACACATTCCTAATACCATAGTTTTATGGTATTAGGAATGTAGTGTTATCCTGCTGAAAGAGGCCACTACTATTACGGAATGCTGCTGCTATAAAGGGTGTACTTGGTCTGCAACATTTAAGTAGGTGGTACATATTGAAGTAACATCCACATGAATGCCAGAGCTCAGCAGAACATTGCCCAGTGCATCACATCACTTCAAAGAATTTTGCGCTACAGTCGGACCAGCATTCAGTCCCCAGTGAGCCTTGGGCACCCATTACCCTGTCTCCAGTTCATGAGTGGTCCTTCCTTGGACCACTTTTGGAAGGTACTAAAAACCACATATGGGGAACAGCCCACAATCCACAATACAGGAGTTCTTTGTGTCAAGCAAACAAACTATGAACAAGAGACAACAGTACTCCAGGAGAGCTAATACATAAGACAAATGAAATAAAATAACAACGCTTTATATAGAGGTTTTAGTTTGATCTAAAGTAAAATATCTATTTCCTATTTTTGGTCATTTATTTTCTAGCACCTCTTTTCCCACAACTGGTTTCAATCCCAACCAATCAGATCCACACCACACATTAACATTTGAACAAAGCAAGGTCTTGCACTCCTGTTGTGCAGATCCTATGATCATGTTCCTGCAACAATTCTGTATGCTGTCTTACTACAACTCTAACCGTATGTTTGCCTAACCTACATGTACCTGGTAGCTCTGCAGGACCCACTCCTAAGTGACTGGGTTTTTGCCCCTTTGGTTTCATTAAAAAAATTTTAAAAAAATAAAAAAAAACCTCACATTCAGCATGTCTGAACCCCTCATAACAGTATACTCTGAACAATACATAACTAGAACAAATTAAATTAAGGCTTGCCAAACCAACTCACAAACCAAAATGACTCACAAAAATGACTAAACAGCACAAAGGCCAAAATAAAACTAATGGGCCTTTACTCATCTAACTAATGAGTATGTGGGGGTAAAAGAAAGTGATGAAAGTTACTCATGTATTTTTGTTCAGCAATATCACCTTCTACACAAATGTCAATGTGTTAATTAAAATGAGAATTAAATAATGGTCCACTCTGCATTTGACAGCACACCCTCATAAACATTAACTTGCATTTTGATAGTCAGTAGAAGGAAAGCGCTCAAAAGTCTGAAAAGCTGCATGGTTTCTAACCTGAAGTTACTGAGATACTAAGAATTCAATACAATATCAAAGAATTACCTTAACGCTATAACTGTGTAATACACTTTCAAATGGTTCTCACCAGGTATCTTGCAATCCCTTCTCTGATACCTTTAAGGCCATTTTATATGAACATAGTTAAATGATCTAGTGAGAACACATCTTCACATTCAAAAACAATAAAGAAAGCACAGCCTGGCCATCATTGTGTTGGCTTTGTGTACTGTAACCAGAAACGTACATTTTCAACTCGTTTCCTGTTGACAGCCTCGCCTCCTCTCCTCGTCTCCTCACTGACCACAATGCACTGCAGCTGAGGGTCACTGACAGACGGGCCAAAGGGGTCAGACAGTGGAACAATCTCATACTGGAGAGACGGCTTGACGTCATTTAGGAACTCCTGCAGCCTCTGCACACGCTGACCATACGGTTCAATCAGCTCCTTCAACACTTTATCTACAGGGAGAGCAAGAGCGAGAGGAAATTAAATAAGGGGACACATTTTGCCCGAATAAAATGCATATAAAACCAATTATACCAAAAAATTGCCTAAAAGAAAAAACTCAACTTACTTTTAAGGAGTTCCTGGTCACACACCCCAATCAGAAAGCGTCTATTGGCTAACAGGCAGCATATATTCAACAGGGTCCTATGGGCACCATGTAGACGGTCAAAGGTTCCACCCACCACCACATCACTGTATGTCTCTAAAGACTCTACTATTTCTGCTCCTTTCTGTGTCTCATCCTCTTTCTTCACCTTTTCAAGCTCTGGATGCAGGATGATGGAAGGCAGCTCAGGTGAGCAGGCATAGCAGTGGCCCGTGTACCTCTGTAGGCACTGAGCCACCAGTGAAGACTGGCCAGGGTCCTGCAGGGTGAAATCAGTCAAGACCACCTCCGGGGAGTGGGACAGGATCTGTGGGAAGGGGAAGGGACCGGCAGCTGCACTCGACCCTAACTCAGATGTTCCAGACTGGGTCCTGAAATGCGTCAGCAGCACCCTGACATCCAGGTGGCCGCAAACGTCGGCAGCATTGCTGTAGAGGCGAGAGATGACACTCGGGAGGTCCACGACAGGAGGGATGAAGACAGGCCGGGCCTGCACGCCTGTGCACAGATTGAGGCCAGGGTGGAGATGGACATACAGGGTGCGTTCCACCACCTGGGCAGCGGAGCTCAGGACAGGCGCAAGGCGGAAAGGGAGAGTGTGTAACGGAGACGTGAGGACCAGGACACCAGTGCTGAACACTGCCATCATGAACAGCTGCCCACCACACCCACTCAGGCTAGCTGAAAGAGAGAGAATAGAGATCTCATTCATCCAAAGAAAAGAGCTATAGTTGGAAAAATGTATGGACAGTTCCTGAAACATTTCTCCTCCTGTCTTTATTACACAGCAGTGTTTCTTTATCCTGCTCCTGGGGACACACTGTCCTGCAGTTTCAACTATCCACAACACACCTGGCCCCGCTGTATTATTTGTTGTTTATCCTAATAGAATATTACATATGTTTTTTGTCTGAGTGTGATAGTTTATCTATTTCCAAATTTCTATATGTATTATATTCATTCTTATAGCATTGTAGTCAAGTCAAGTAGGTTTGTCATTTCAACCATACACAGACAGTACACCCTGAAACAATACGTGACTCCAGGACCATGGTGCAACACAAGAACACCTAAAAGTATTCTATGGGTGTAGGACTCGGCAAAAATACATCAAATATACTTTAAGGACACCATTAGAATACCACATGGAAACTGTAAGCACTGGGCTTCCTGAAGCAGAGAACTGGAAATGGTTGAGCCATCACATTTGTGTTTATTTTAACGGAAATACGCACCTACTGATCAGAAAAATATTCTTTAACATCAGTTTCTCAGATGCCTTAAAACGTATGCGCAGTACTATGTGTAACTGACCAATACTCTACACCAGTTAAAATGTTACAAATGGGTAGTATCTATGTGCAATTCTGCTGAAGTGGTCAGTGATAACTTCTGAGTGGAAGAACACCGTATATTAAACAGGGGATCAAGTCCTCAGGTCTGTTTGTTATTCACCTTCAGTTACTCATTCTTTTTTGTCATGAGTGCCCTTTTAAAATGCCAGCACCAGGACTGCTTTCTCACTTTGGAACTGTAGTGTTATATTTTTTGCCCAAAAGAATAGCTTGAAAGAAAAGAATAGAGACTAAAAGATTTGAGGGTTTTTTTCTTGCTTCTACTTAATTAAGAGCAAGACTATGACTTCAGTGTAGTTGCAGGCTGCAGGCTAAGCTACCTCAGTTCAACTTCCACCTCTACCAAGTCCCGTCAAAGGTTAGCTGGACAGCTAGTGCAAGTTATCACAGACATGTTTGAATTCCAACAGTGGAGTAGAAAAACAGGTTTAGGCAACGCTTGTTAAACTCCTACATATAAGATTAGCTGTTTATCCATCTAAGAGCTTAAAATTGACTAATTTAGAGAAGTCTGTAAGCTGCTAAAGACGATAGTTCATGACTAAACGAGACACCAGAGCTGTAAAGCCTCCCTGCACCACAGCCTGTGCTCAAAGACCAAATACCTACCACAGAGCCTTTTTACTCCTTCCTGCACGCTCTCCTCACGTTGCAAACCTCTCCAGCGAGCACTACCGAGCACATTTAATCATTTTTAAACATATCTTCTCCGCACTCTCTGTCTATACGCTTCCCTCAGGGCAGTCTCATGCCCATTTGAGCAACTATGAAATCCACGTGACCAGCATACAGTCCGTTCATTGGAGGACAAGCAAAAAACGCAGGCAAAGATTTCTGGGATTTGTAGTACAGACGAGTTCCTCACTCAGCATCCAGGAGCGGAGAGTGAGTGCATATTTCGTCTCGATTAGAACAAAATGCTTATTAGAACAAAAGTAACTTTTGAAATAGAACATTATTAACTTCTGTTAAAGTGACGAGATTTTTTTATTATAAGTCATTTTAGACTTTTTATATTTCCCCTTTTATCACGAGATTTTGACAGACAGAGAAGCAGGTATTTTCTTTTCTTTTATGATGATTTTGCCCAGTTTCCTCCCTAATTTTGTTAATTTAATTCCGTGATAAAAAGAGCCAATCTGCTTGCTGGTAAAACCGCAAGCGGGAAAAGTCCAACCCGTTGAGCAGAAATGTGCAAGTGTAGAAGTGACCTGGTATGAATTAAAAATAACTGTCCAGATGCTTTTCCATGATGGCGAACAGACACCTGCACTGGCCTGGAGCTGAGTGATGGGCAGCCAAATCTTCCACTGCGTTTTTCAAATTAAGTAAAAAAAAAAGTTCTGACAAAATATGTGAAATATGTTATTTGAAATTTTGGGCATCCTTGTTCAAATGAACAGTTTTGCTGATTTTTTTTTTTTTATCCCCTTCAGACCCTGCATCCACTGGAATGGACATGACATGTTTTTTAGTCTAAACCAATAAAAATGTGTGATTTCTCTATTTAAATAATGCTAGGTCACTGATTGGTCCCTACTTATCCAATCAAAATAAAGTTAAGACTAGTAGTTTGATCAGAGGGAGCTTGAGCCATCAGACAAGACAAGCATGACTCACCAGCTGGATAAGAGGAGGAGTAAGCACTTTTTTAACCTCATAAATACTAATTTATGTTCATGGTAGCCTAATCAATTTGCATGTAATGTAATTTCTACTTTATGAAATTATAGTATTTCAAGTTCATTTGAATTTATTTCATAGTTGTAAAGCACAGGATTTTTGTAAAATTTTATGTCCATCCCAATGGACATCAGGTGTTGAAAGACATTAGCAGACTCTTGATTATTTAGTGTCAGTATGCCAGGTTACTAAATTTCTGTAAGCATTTCATAACTAAAATATGATTTCACTGTACTAATTTTACCTATCATTTCTGTCATTACAAAAAAATACTGTTAAGAGTATAAAGTTGAAGACTTTCTTAATCTCCTGGTAAATGGAGAACTATCACAACTTGACTGCTTGGATTCAGGAAATGAGGCAGATGAGGAAGACAAGGTCAGGAATGGGGGAGATGGTAAGTTTAGAGATTAGAGAATTTCAAATTCATATTCATGCTATTCATTCAAATTATATATTCTAATTACAGTAAAACCATAAGAGTTTAAGACTGACAATTTGTAAAATAAATTCAAAGTGATATTTTTTATTGGATTTAGAGAAGGACAGTGACAGTGGAGAAGGTCAGTGCATGCCAGAAGATGTTGAGGTAGCACTACTACAGGAGAAATCAGAACTCTAGTAGGTCTCCATCTAGCTATGTGAGTGATGAAATTACCAAGAGTGTCCATGTACTGGGAAGCAGGAATGGACATTGGCTTTTTTTCGAAACACCAAGTCACGTGACAGATTCTTCCAGCTCCGATCACATTTGCATTTGGTCAACAATTTGGGGAAGCCAGCCGAAAACCTTGATGTGTTCTTCAAAGTATGTCCACTCTACAATGCCATACGCAGAAGATGCTTGGAGCTTCCCGTGGAGGAAAACCTTTGTATTGATGAACAAATGGTGCCATTTCGTGGCGCTCTGTCTGTTAAGCAATATGTTAAAGGAAAACATGGTTGGTTAACAGCTAGGGGGAGGTTGAACATTCCTTCAGGGTAAGAGATAGTCATAATATAATATATTGTTGACATGAGTCTCCACGAAGGTTAACTCATAGATAAGGACTGGGGCCCCTAGAGAGAGTAATTTTCCATCTTGCTGAGAAAAGCATGTTTGTTCCAGAAGGAGGGTGTCAAGTCCAAGATTTGCATAATGACTGTTTCACTATAAAGTGTTTCTGTTCAACTTGTATGATGAGACGGTAGGTCTGAGGGCCAAAATCCCCCAAAAAGACACCCTGGATCTCCTTCATTTCAAAATGAATGTGGCCCAGTGTCTTGTGAGATCACATAAGACAACTGGAGCAAAACGAGGAAAACCTAGCAAGTCTCCTGAGCCAGTTCATGTTCACCAGTTTAAATGGCAAGCCCAGGATATCAGACCCCTACCTGAAGTGCAGTTCAACATGGTGGACCACCCAATTACAATGACAACAAAGAGGCCACCAGATGCAAAAGGCTACACTCTACAGGAAAAATACATATCTTTTGTGACAAATGCAATATTCACCTATGCTTTGTGCCACACCCTAACTGCTTCAAAGCAGCTCATCGGAAATGAATAAATACATCATAATACAAACAAACTAGTCAACATGCATGCAGACCTCCAAACACACACTCACACATTCAAACATACAGACATTCAGTTCAGATGTTCTGTTCATGTGATCATTAGTTACATGATTTCCACACACATGCAGACAGACAGATGTGCACATACTGTTAAAATGTTCAGTTCATATGTGATATATTTGTTACATGATTACTATATTAAAAGATGGCAGTTAATTCTGAAATTTTAATGGTATTTTACGTTCATTTAGTCGTGGTGTCCATGTAATGGACATGGAAAAAAAAAATGAGTTGGCAACAAAAACAAATTATGACTCTATTTCTTTATTGGAGAAGAGTAAATATCAGCTGGGTAAAAAAATTTCAACAAGCAGAAAAAAATCGGGTCATACATCTGTATGCAGCAAATGTAATTTATGTGCTAAATTTAATATGTAGACAAAATAAATAAAATGTGGCATCAAAAGTCTTTGTCCACCAGTGTTTTTTTTTGTCCCAAAGCTTAATTGGTTTATTAGACCTTAATAAAATTCGGGTGCAGACAGTTCCTTGGGCTCATCTAAGTGGCATTTTGTAAAAGCAACAGTACTCTTTCATTTAGAAGGCATTTTAGAAATGCTGGGCTCTGATAAAAAACAGTTGAACATCCTTGCCACTAAATATACATTGAGAAATAGGAAGTGTTTCATTGAAAGCACACCTTACCAGGTGTTAAACATCACCGTGGATCTTGAAGTCTGTGTGGCAGCCTGTGGAAAAGGAATGCTGTAGGACAGAGGAACAAATCCTGGAAGCTAATGTCCCATAGTCAGTGAAGAAACTGAAGACAAGCATATTAATTACTGCAAGACGGTGATACAAAACATACACTGAAAGCAACCTTGAAGTATATTAAAACAAAGGATTAAGGCTTTGAAATGACCTTCACTGCCCACAGGTGTATATTTTTTTAAGACAATCTATTAGTATTTTTGAACTTGAAGCGTTCTGTGAAATGAGAAATACAGTAACCCTCCGCTTCTCGCGGGGGTTACGTTCCAAGAGCACCCGCCAATAGTGAAAAACCGCGTTGTTGTGTTTTGGTTAAAAAAATGTCTTAAAATGCCAATTTATGTAGTGTACACATTAAATATGCCCCCAGTTATGGTTCCAAAACACTTTAATTTCATTTTAAACTCAATTTAATACATTACCCTTAACGAAAATGTAAAGGTAAACTCGTATTCATCCTGTACAGTTTACACTGAACTCCTGTAGTCCTACCAATATTATAATTTAGCACTAAAGAATTACATATCGCCACGAAAAAAAGCAAAAAAATGTGGAGCATATCTGCGTTTCCATGAATTTTCTGGAGTTTTCGCCAGCAATTATTAATTCGGTTCTAAGAAAAAAATGACATTTTAATTTCATTTTAAACTCAGCTTAATACATTACCCTTAAAATATAAAGGTAAAACTTTATTATAATAATAATAATAATAATAATAATAATAATAATAATTATTATTATTATTATTATTATTATTATTATTATTATTA
>JBBJLS010000006.1:24799990-24810012 GCA_037577275.1 Bryconaethiops microstoma
AAAATGAATATTGGACTTCCATGAGGAAAGAGGTCTGGAAATGGTTAGGAGAACACTTTGCCACACATAAAACCATTTTGGACTATATATATATAGTCCAAAATCTTGTCGAAAGCATTCCAAGAAGAGTGGAAGTTGTTATAGCTGCAAATGGGGACCAACTTCATATTAAAGTCTATGTATTTAAATATATGTTTTTAGATAGATCTTTTAGACTAAAGTCACTAAAAATACATATTTTTTAAATTACTATAACGTGCATTCCACAATGTCAGTCAGTATGATACAATTCTTCCCGCTCACAGTGTTACACAGTATGGACAAAAGTATTGGGACACCTGACCATTCCACCAACAGAGGCTTTAATGATACTGCTTTCAAATACATAGACTTTAATATGGAATTGGTGACTAATACGTCTTCTTGGTGCATGTGCGCGCTTGTGTTTGCCTGGAAGAGCAAAGTGTCATATTTTTGGCCAAGACTTCTTTCTAACAATTCCAATTCTATTTTGAATATCATCCCTCCTATATTTTTTCTAAACTTGGTGGCTTGAGGTTTTTATTGGTCTGCAACTTTGACATCACAAAAATCCCCATCAAACTTTTACAAACAGATGCTTCTCTCCTGGTCCCTCAAGAACAATCTTTTAAAATACTTGGAGAGTATTAAAAGGTCAAGAAATGCTAAAGCTTTTCTTTGCCATACGTTGTCTTTTTTATTTATTTATTTTGCGTGTATTTGTGTGTGCTTTCGTCCCTTTGGTTATTCGGTTCTGTATCACTATTATTTGTAATATATGTTGACTTCAAATTAAAAAAAAAACCAAAAGCAGAGTGTGCCGCTCTGTGCTGTGACTGGAGAGGCAGTTGAAAGCACTGGCACAAAAGTATCGATCTCATTACACTAGTATCAATCAATATCGATACCGTTGGTATCGATATTATCAATATTTGGATCGATCCGCCCACTACTAACGTTTAAGCGAGTTTTAGTTTCTATTGGTTTGTGGGTTTAGAGTATTTAGTTCGGTATGTTGAAGGCCCACTGACTTTCTGCTTACGTTTGAGTTTACTCCTGTCGCCAGTGTTTTGGTTTATGTTTGTGTTGTGCCTTTTTGTGTTTAAAAATAAAAGCAAGCTAAGCATGGAAGTCTGCGTCTGCGCCTCCCTTCCCTGCCTGGAGACAGGCCACAGCCTGACAACAGGGATGTAAATGCAAAAACATGGCATCAAATACAACTACATATTTACAAATCTGCTTAAACTCAACACGCCTGCTGCCAGTATTAGTTTTGCACGTCATCCAGGATGACAAAAGCCTCAATAACTATAGTTTTCAAAACCATAGTTTTCTGCTTAAATCCTGAGTCGTGTTTTGATGAAATGTATTTAATCGATGTTAAAAAATAAATTGTTACAACATAAACCACACATACAGTAGAGTGCCAAATACATAACAAAAAAGTTTAACCTGTGGTACTGTAGGATTAAAGAAAAGATTGTGTGACTTCCTGGCAAATCTCAAGGGCTTTGGTAATGGCTGCTTACTGATATTTGAGAACTGAATGGAAATCATCTCTGGATGAAATGCTTACCTGTTATCAAAAATTAGAAAAATGCATTGGCTGAATACGGTTTTGAAGGTTTGGTGTCATTCCTAACATTTCCAATTGCTTTTTATTACAACAGAAAGTAGCCTCAATGTTCCCTTCACACTGATGGTTTTCTAAATCCAACATAAAACATACAAAATGAACCAGGAGTGTTCAGACAGTAATAACCCTGATGTATTTTAAAAACTTTACAACATTCATAAACAAATAAATACATGCATTCTATTTTACTTTACAGACCAAAAATGGAAAATAGAAATCATTCACCCCCTTTTTTATCTAGTATACAATCACAATGGAAGGCCTGAAACCTGTTTGTTAGTTGCAATGATGAAAGCCAAGTGATGTTCTATTGTTAAAAAAAACCTCAATAAACATCTAGAAAAACAACAAAACTGAAATGTGCAGAGGACATGTGCTCAATAAATATTAAGGAGCCAGAAAAGTGTAATCATTACTCAACTAATATTTGATCGTATCTCCGCTCTGGGTCCCTCTCTAGGTATGAGTGAGGTAAAGCCTATGTACCTTGGATGAGTCACAGATCTAAAAATAGTTTTTTTTCCCTGGGCACTTTGCTATTTAATGAATATTTTAGATCTCCTTCAATCTTTCTCAATGCAAAAATATTTTCAGTCTTCTACTACAACAACCCAATTATAGGTTTGTGGACCAGGAACATCTGTCTCTGGACTAATTGGTTCAAAGAACCAACAGTGGAATCTCTTCTTAAAGTGGTTGGCAGCTACATATTCTTTCAGGCTTCAGTAACGATTTCAATGTGACTTTTACACCGCATGTTAAAACACTACACACTTTTTGGACAAATGCCAGACTCTTAAAATACAGGAGATACATAAGGTCCATGTTAAACAGTAAACACTCTTCGGGTCTGTTTGCTGGCTAAGCAGTGTCTTTCCAGTGATCAGAAAAAGAGCAGAGAATCACCCTATAATGTAATTCTAAAGAATGTCAGTTTTTCATCCAGCCAGTGAACTTAAACCATTTTAAGCTACAAGAAATTTGGACTAAAAACTTATGCTACATTAACCTAATGCTCCTTCACACATGGTTGGCAGAATCAAAAGACTTAGGAACACTGAGTAAAAAGACTAATACCTTCGACACCCTTACTATATGTTTAGTAAGTGCAAAAACGGGAAAAGAAGCAAAAATAATACCTCACAGAAGAACATGATTATTTCTTAGTCACTTGAAACCCTTCTGTACATAATCACTTTAAAGGGCTGATAAGCACCTTGTCTATTATCAATTTGCTTTGTTCATCACAGCTTCAAAAATAGATGACTACCTTGAAGTCTAGCTTACAAAATAGTAGTTTGTAAACGCCTGAAAACTAATAAGCACATTTGGCAACTGGCTAAAGCAACTCTGATGGGCCATGACCAGTGACGTTTAGATGTCTCTATATGCAGTGTATAGTAATATAAAGGAATATGTCACAGAAAGGGTAGAAGGAATAACTGAGGAATGAAACCTAAAAGTGTTTTTTGGGGGGGGTATGCGAGGTAAGACCACGTTGGTCCACACTAAATAATGAGGCTCAAGAGCTGTAGACGTTATGGTGGACAGAAATCTGCAAAGTATGGGTGCTGTAGTGCCTCCTCTGCTGAAATCCGCTGCACTGGATTGCATTTCAGAAGATTCTGTAAAGTAAAATGCCACGACAGATAAATGAATATAATCAGAACATTTCAGAGGATTACACTTGCAATCTAAAAGGTATTTAACTTAGCATGTATTAACCAAGCAGGCCAAGCCAACCTCTATAATAACGTACCTGAAGTAAGTCCCGTCCTGTGCTACTAAGTTTAGGGACAACATTCACAAGTGATGTGGTTGCAGGATACATTGGATATGGCTATGACAAAGAGAGGAAAAATATGTACAATCCATTTTTAGTTTATCTGTGCCTTAAAAACAATGTCACAATAAAATAGTTTCAACTGGTGGATTTTGGGCATGTTACTCTTTTTTTCCTTTTTCCTGGACTCAAAATGGACATAAAAGATTTTACACCAGGCCTATTGAGACCTTTCAACTTTTCATTTCATTAACGTGTTTGCACTGTTTATTAAAATGTCTAATGTCTTTCACGTGCTGAACAGCAAGTCTTATAGATTCATAAACTCTGAACCTGCCCATCCTTAACAAATATTTAGACATTTTTATTAGTGCTCCATGTTTGTTTTGAACCTGCTCCAGCCAATGAACAGTCCCTTCCAGCTAAATCTGTCCCCAGATATATATAAGTGACAATGTAAATGTACTCAACGGTACACTGCTACTGGTTCTTAAGGTCTAAGTGTGCCTTCAGTGAGATTCAGTATGTTCAAGGAAAAGTGGCATTTTGGAGTGTTTAAAATTTCTTGATTTTCTAAGCAAAATTAAGTACACATCCTCATCCTCCACAGAAAACACTTTTCTGCACAATTTAATGCTTATTTACTCCTTATTTGCTTACATTATTTACCATATTGGGAAAATACAATAAATGTGGCATGTACACAGTTTATCCGATAAACGCAGCAAATAAAAATAAATTCTTCAATGCGTGTTTGTTTCCTGAAGAGGATGTGTTAACTTTTCACTTAAAAATATCATTTGAACAAACTTTTGCATATGACTGTAAGTACTGTCACAATCAGCATGAAAATATCCATTAGGAATGAGATGCAGGCAAGGGATGTATTATATTGCGTTTGATGCTGATATGGGACAGCATATCCCAACTATTCCATTGAGTGTATTCTATGTATTCTGACTTATTACATTTTAAATACAAAAATTATGTTTAAATCAGAAAAACACTATGCGGAATGATGGTTGTACCTTATAATCTGGGAGTTTGGTCATAGTCTGCCACTGTTCCTCTGTTGGTGTCCCCAGCAACGTGCCAAAGTGTTAAAGAAACATCAAGAGTTTATGAAAGCAGGACATTCAAAATTCAAAAGTACAATACTTCCACTTAGAAACACAATTAAACTTCTAAATGTTAATTTGCCATATTTGCTAGGTTTGTACGAATCACCACACAGCCTAAACTATAGAGGTACTTCACATCACTGATACATCAGGTTGCTAAACTGCACTGCTCAACACTGTGTCAGTAAATATAGATGGATTATGTCAGTACATGTCTTAAGTATATTCATTAACATCTATGCTGTTCTATGCTATGGTAAATGTCCTCAACAATCAATATAAAATAAGACGAACTATGCAGACATGAGAAATGTGCTGAAGGATATCTAAAGATCCTTTTCAACTGGTCATCCACATCATTACCAGGAAAAAGCGGCCGGCCTGCATTTGCCAGCTCTAGATGCAAACAGAAAAATACACGTTCACAATCAAAACACAATAACTCAAACAAACATAGTTATTCATATTTCCCTTTTATCTGTTTCCTACCTGCAAATATGCATCCAGCTGACCACATGTCAATTGAGGTTGAGTAGAGTTTGGCACCAAACAGCACATCTGGTGGTCTGTACCACAATGTCACCACCTAAAATGAACCGAAATGCATGTTGATCCTTTATAACGTGTGTGGTCATGTTCTTAAAGTTCAATTAAAGACGCATGCACGTACCTCAGCAGAATAACACCGTACAGGAATTCCAAAAGCTCGCGCCAAACCAAAATCGGCTAACTTCAGCTCCCCATTCTAATGAATAACATCAATGTAAGAAAGCACGAAATAAAAGCCAGGTTTACCAATCTGAGATTCTCCAGATACTATGCACTCTTATTTAATATCAACCATTTTTTTTCTCCCAAAACTTGAAACCTGCAATATTTGGTTTCATACAAGTTTGAATAAGGTGACCAAACTAAAGATTCAGAACAGCATTGGCAGAAAAGTACTAATATTTGACAGTAGTTTAAATTTGACAGATATTACGATATTTACTTTGGAAAAACAATATGCTTAGATGACGTTGTGCTACTGCATTAAAACACCTGCATTTGTACATTTACATAAATAAATGTTATATTCCATCATAATGCCATAGCAAATCCAGCTGTTACACATCAAAACAGTTTATTAAAAAAAAAAAAAAAAAAGTGCTGATATGACATAGATAAAAAAAATTGAACAGCTAAAATAAAATAGAACAGAGCAATAGGGTCCTGTTAACAAATGAAAAGGAAGACAGACAAAGCCACAGTGTTGAAACATATGAAAGTCTGACGATTCAATCATTTGATGCATATCCATTTGATCTGTCAGAGAATTTAACAATGACTGCCCAAGCAAAAGTGGTAAAAAATATTAAATCACAAACATTTCAATGCTTACATTTCTTTTCTTACATTTGTGATATATAAATATACTCTCTTGTACTGTCTACTTTGCTGTCGCAACAATTCAAAATCCTTTTCTTTTCTTGAGTGATTGTTAGAGAATAAGGCCCCCGACAGCTGTCAAGAAGCACTGCACATATCTAAGATTCGAGATCCTTATAGAGTAAAATAATGCCTAATCAAAAAACAAAGCGTATACAAGCATGTTTCCTGTCATGCACCCCAGCAGCTGTTTCCAGCAGTTAGGACTATTTGTTATTCTCTGATTTTCCTCCCCAGTTTGAACATGTTGCACATGAAAAAACATTTTCTTAACCGCTGCTAACACATCATTGATAGCTTCATGCAGAGTAATGGGAGGAGATGGAGGGCCATCCTACCCACTGAGAGAGAGCAAGCACAACTACACTCTCTCAGACTCCTGGCCACGGACGGCTGTAGCACAGGGGTAATGAACTCATGGTCTCCCGATGATAACACCATCCACTCAGGAGACCCCCAGTTAGAATCTATTCAGCATTAAGCTCAGACTATTACTGAAACTTGGTAGTAGCATGCATGGTTACAACAAAGACCTGCAGAATTGTAGCCATTAATAGTACTAAATGAACACACAGTCAGCTACTTACTCTGTTGATAAGCAGGTTTTGTGGCTTAAGGTCCCGGTGAAGAACATTGCGACTGTGGCAGAAGGCTAGTCCTTTCAGTAACTGATACATGAAGGACTGTAACAGAAGAGGAACAAGATTAGTTCGGCTCTCCAAATTTCAAAAGTAATATTATGCATAGACATAACAGGCACTTACGACAAATTACACATAACCACTGTCCATTAAGAGCAAAAATGTAATATTATGATACTTGAAGGCACACAATATGCATCTAGATGAAATATTGCAGAACATTGTAGATTACAAATGGTCAGCGCTTGACATGAAGCACAAACAACCTTAAACACACTCAACAACTATCCCACCAAGGTAGAACAGAAATACATTATGCCAATGATATCTCAGCCCTAAGGTTGTCATGGATTAAATTAAAATGAGAAAACTTTTTCTGTTAAGTATATCTATTTAGATTGTTGACCGCTAATAAGCAGCCAGTTTGTTCTATAGGGACAGAAAGCACTGCTTAAGGGCTATGTAGAGCAGATTTACATTCGGTACACCCAGTCCTACTTGTTAAGATACTTCACTGTACAGTTTGGTTTCCACCCTAATCTAACACTCTTCATGGTGTTTGATGTAAAAGATTTTATAGATTTAACTAAATAGATTTGGGCACTCTTGGTAGTACACTGTCCAAGTTACTGCTACCAGTGCTCCACTTCAGAATGCATGGTATACAATTTCCTTATTATTAGAGCACATAAAATAACACTAACCTTTACAATCTCTGGATCCAAGTCGCCATTGCAGCTGTCAAAATATTTCTTTAGATCCTGTTAACGGAAACATATTATGATGTACACTGCTGTTTAAAAGTTTAAAGTTACTGTTTTCAATGATATAAAAACAATTATGCTGAATTCTTGTTCACAGTTGTATCTATAAAAACCCTCTAATTGGGTCTACATAACAATTCAAAAACATGTTCCATATTAAGAATATACACCTGGAAAGCCTTGTATTTAAAAAATTGTGATAAAATCACCAGACACAGTCAATTATAACAACAGTTCCCCATGCAAATATCTAAAAATACTTTCCAGGATTCTGTTTATAGTTTATCCTACATCAGTGTAGGATACTGATTAAAAAAGTAACACGAGATTTAAAAATTTGTGGAAAACATTTTAATTGTTAAAAAATAATCCAGAAAATATAGTATGCACCTGATTCCCATAGCCACTGCTGTAGATTCAGCCCTCCCTCTTAAGTGATATGTCATTTTCTATAACTAATACACCCAAAGGGCATGTTCAAAAGGTTAAATAAGTTCAAAAGTAAACATGCAAATATTTTCTGTTTGGAATATTGAAAATATTTTCAGTCTAGCCAAATGAATCTGGTGAACTTCTGAAAGCACAAATTCAGACAGAATTCTTTAATATTCATTTTAGGAAACCGAACACCACTCACTACAAAGCCTTGTTTGAGGGACCAACTCACTGTGTATGACTTCTTCAAACTGGAATCTGACTGGAAGTAATGGGAGCCATCAACTTCCATCAAATTCACCTTATACAGTACACAGTATACTTTCTAGAGTAGAAAGTAACAGGACTTAGCACTTAAGTTCCCAAGTTTCCTCATTCGTTTGCCAACACATGCTGCTCTATGTGCGCTTTAAAAAACAAAGACCAATTAAATCTCTTTTCTAGTGCTTCAAGTCAACTCTGTGACCCATTAATAAGACCTTTCCAGAACAAACGACCCAAAGTTGGCCTACCTGGTCACAATATTCGAACACTAGCGTCAGCTTTTTATCACTGTGCAGCACATCATGCAACCTTTAAAAAGGAAAAACGTCAGGACAAACCATCTTAATTTTTCAGCAGAATCATCATTCCGTCTTTACATGATCATTCCGTGTATGATTTAAGGGATGTGTCAAATGTTGCCCGCTGATTATAGTACTAGTAATTAATAGTAGTTATAGTAAACAACCCTACCTCACAATGTTTTTATGCTTCAGCTCCTTCAAGAGGCAAATTTCTCTTAAGGCTGAACTGGGAACACCCTACAACAGAAGACAGTGGGTTTAAACACAACACTCTCCATTACTACAGGTTGTATACCATCAGCAGTTCCCCCGTTCTCCTCACCTCGTCATCATCATCCAGTCTGACCCGCTTCAGAGCCACTATCTCGTGCGTCTCCCGGTTTTTAGCCTTGAACACCGTTCCATAGGTACCTGTTAGAGGAGAAGAAAGCCATGTGCTCATTCCCAGGTATGAAGGGTACTAAAGACTCTGTGGACAGCTCATTCATCACATAATGAAAGGTCACACAAATACAAATTAAGATTGATAGCATTTTAAGGGTCCAGCATGTCGGTTCAATTGTTGGGAATCCATGATTAAATTTTTTTTAAAAAGTATTACATGAAACAGTGAAGGTTTATGATATTAAGTCTGTGAACTTAATAAAGCTCCAAAGGAATTTACAGATTACCTAGCTATCATTGCTCATTTAAATTCAAGGGCTGGTTAGACAAAATGCTACGTTTATAGAACACAACATTCCCTTCATAATAAAGAGGTAAGAACACAGGCATGAACTATGCCGAGAATATGTGGAGTGTTTTTAACATGTAGGCCATTCTTAATACTGGAGCTCGCTGGAGGCTCACAGACAACAACAAACCACACAAGACACCTCAGTGCAGATTTGCCTGGCTTTTAAAAGCCTAGACCTGCTTTATAATCTTCAACTGTGTTACTGCTTATTAACGTGGACTCTGTAATCGCCTTTCAGGACCTCCACCACAACAATTTACAAGCCAGGGACAGTGGGGCAGGTCGGCCTGCACCGCTGAAGCTAAGCAGCTCTGTTTCTGCTGGGCTAACTTGGCTAACCGGGCTAACCCTCCACCAGCGTCTCTCCCAACCAACAGGAGGGGAGGCAACTGAATTTCACAACTCACCCTCTCCAATCTTCTCCAGTTTCTCATACTTCTGCATGTTGAAGCAGTAAACCGAGCTGTAGGCAGCTACTCAGCTGCCTGTTTCGCTTCCACTGTCTACACCGATGTTGTTGGCTTACAGTCCCGCTGCCTAGCCAACAGGAGCAGGGGCGTAGATAAATCTCGCTTCAAAATAAAAGCGGTTGTACAATAAACACACCCTGGCAAATAAAAGTATTCAGCTTATTTCAGGTTATAAAAATAATGAGAAAAAAAAAAGCTAGCCTATCATGACAGCAGATCCCTATTTCCCTCAGTATTGCTGAAATTATTTCTCTCGATTCAACTCAAAATCAGAAACAAGGAGGAAAAACCTACGTAAGTAATATTATATTCTGTATCTGAGAATGTAGAAGACTCTAATAAATCAAAAACAGATACATTAATACATGACCTAGATTTTCTGGCCCTCTTTATTGTTGCTGAAAAGTGCATTGAGACATTG
>JBBJLS010000006.1:24810112-24827666 GCA_037577275.1 Bryconaethiops microstoma
CTGGACTTTGTAAAGCTGCTTTGTGACAACCTGGTTGTAAAAAGCGCTATATAAATAAAATTGAATTGAATTGAATTTGACTGTGGGGGTGTCCCTGTCCACTTTTCTCCAATGGAGAGAATGCCGACTGATGGTAGAATCTTCCACACAATTGTACATTCCCACTTTTACCAACAAAATTACTATAGTAGGCACCTCCTAGTACCCACCTGGAACACCACAACAACCACATAATAAGAATGCTGCAAAAACAGGGCACAGTTTAAGCTGCACAATCCATCCGTTTTGTTTTTACTCAGGATATGCACTTTTCAAGCTTAAATTATACACACACACATTTATAGCTCTAGTCCAAGGAAGGTCATATAAAATTGAAAGTTCTTGATCAAACTCGAACGATTGTGGTATGACGTCTGAATTAATAAGATTCTCGACTAATGAACCAATTAGTCAACAGTATTGGATCAAATTTCTCAAAATCTGGTGTGCATCTAAAGCACATTGTAGGGATGCAGCGTGTGAAATTTCACACAGCTTGAACAGAATTGAATTTTGATTTGCTATTGGTGGCATGTTTGTCGAACAAGCCAAACGGAACCGTGAGAGATGTGAGTCACTTAAGCAGTTTGAGATAGTGTCAGCTGTAGTGCCACCTATGGAGTGCCACCTATCTTTACAAATCTTTACAAGATTTTTGCTCGATTTTTGCAATGACATTATTCACTGGTAGCGGTACTCCACAAGTGAGAAGTAATGAGCCAGCGTCATCGGATCCTACAGGCTAACTTGACGTACTGATTTGGACTGTATTTTTGATCAAGAGGCACAGTAAATGCTGAGTTATACCGGAAATCTCCAAGAAGAACATAATCAGAGATCTGTAGAGTCAAGAGTGTTTTTACACAGAAGATATCAAACCGGAATCAAATTTGGAAATCAGAGCTTAAAACTGTACTGAATCAAAAAACATGGATATAGTTACGATTAATAATTTCTTTGTGTACTGTTTACTTACCGGAAATCTCTGAGGGTTAATGTTGGGCCTGGGCTGGTTCTGAGCAGGAGACATCAACGGAACTAAGTGAGATACAGAGAGAGATGGAAAGAGAGACGGGATGAGACAGCAAGCAAGAGAGCGCAAGAGAGCACAAGAGAGGAAGAGCAAGAGAGATACAAACAAAAGGAGACAGCAAGAGGGAGAGACAGACAGAGAGCGAGAGCAAACAAGAGTGAGAAAGGGAAGGACAGAAAGAGTGCAAGAAAAACGAACAAAAAGAGAATGAGAAATAGAGAGACAGAAAGAGAGAGCAAGAGAACGAGAACACCGAGCGTGAGAGAGAGAGATTAATTCATACTAAAAGGTTCACCACCAAAAACTCAGTCCACATTTGTCACAGTCGGCCATGTTGAGCGAGTGAGGGTTTACTCTTAAAGCCCAGACTGTGCCGCTCGCTCGCCCATAGACTGAAACTCATGAGATACTGGCCTGCACGGAATAGGGGTAATTTCCCTGCACATCAGCCCACTGCACAGCTTTCAGAAAACTGGTTTAAGGATAAGTGAATACTGGGAAAACAGGGAACATGAATGCGCTGAACACAGAACTAACACGCTGAATACAGAATTATGTCTAAAACAAAAACAGTACACAGCCTGCTAAAGCGTCTGGGGCCGCCTGACCTCCTTTGGTCTTAATAATGCATGGTTTATTAATACCAAATGATTGTTTTTATGGAGGATTTTAAGAAAAGGGACTCAAGGCCTGTTAAATGTCATTTCAGGACAAACCTACTATTGAGCTCAATGTCTCATGCACAACTAGGCCACAGTTTCCCTTTTTTTTTTTTTTTTAGTTTTGAATTTGTGGCAAATTCAAAGTGCAGCACAAATCATACAATATCATAGCAGTAAATTAGCCCCAAAAAACTGTTATTCTCATCTAGGCTGATTGTAGTGATGCACCTTTAGTGTTTGTACCTTGTACTGGTGATGAGGAGGGTCCTCTGAAGTGTGGGTTGATGTGGATGTTTTTGGGCTGCTGCTGCTGGTTGGAGTGTGTGTGGGAGGGCGGCGGCTGCCTGTGCAGGTCCTGCTGTGGTCTGGAAGGGGGTCCGGGAGAGCGGTGGGGTGGCAGCAACAAATGCAGGGGCTGGTGTGAAAGCGGGCCCATGGGGTTCGGAAAGAGACCCGGAGCTCCGCGAGGGCCTGAAGGACGAGACTGATGAGGGGCCTGAGATGGAACCATCCTGGGCTGTGAGAGAGAGATGAAGATAAATACAGAGAGAGAAAGAGAGAGAGAGAGATAGACAAACAAAGAGAGAGACCAAGTGAGACCAGACAGCGAGAAAGAGGCATTAAGAGAGAGCAAGTGAGAGAGAGAAACAGAAAGACACAGAGAAAGGGAGGAGAGACAGAAAGAGAGAGAGAGAGAGCGAGAGAGATAGAAAAGAGAGAAAAGAGAGGGAGAGAAAAGAGAGAAAAGAGAGGAAGAGAGAAAAGAGAGGGAGAGAAAAGAGAGAAAAGAGGGGGAGAAAGAGAGAGAGGGAGGAAGAAAGAGAGAGAGAGAGAGAGATAGAGAGAGTCAAACAGAAAGACAGAGTATGAGTGGGAGACATAGAGAGAGAGTAAGTCTTAAAAAAGCTTCTAGCAAAAATCCAGTGTAAAATCTCTCAAACGTGTGGAATGAGGGGCACGGCTGATCTACTGCCTAAATCAAGAGAGAACGTATAGCTCACTCAGGCGCATCTGCGTGGATTCAGCAAACGTATATCCGCACCCCACCCTCCGAGCGACGACTGCTAATCCCTCCTCCGACAGAGACCGTTTCATGTCACCCAAAAAATTTAATTAAACCATTACGGAGCTTCACTCCACGTTTGAGAGGAACGCTCACGCTCAGGAGCACTATGTCACATCATTTACCTCTTCCGTAAAAAGGAATTAGCTTTTTTTAAAATATATGTATAAATAAGAAGGTTGCGGTACGGACGGGTGAGAGACACTCAGGAGGGGATTATACCACTCTACGGATATTTAATAGTAAAATAAGCAAAGGAACCCAAATCCTTAGACAAAGTACAAATTTAATTTGGTGTAAATGCCTCCTCAATGGACTCCCGCCAAGTTATTTGGCATAATCCATATATCAACACGGATAAGAGGGCGAGAGCAAGCGCTCAAGTAAATGACTTTCTCCAAAGCAAACTCACTCCGTTCCACCGGGGCGTGCCGACCTACAAGGACAGGATTGCACGATAAGGAACCTACAGCTGGTACTCACTTTCCAGAACCTGATTAACCGTATCGGATTCCGGTATCTTGGGACACGGATCAGTATTAACTGGGTAGTGTTGAAATTTTAAGCTTGTTTACATTCCAACAAATAATGTGAATCAGGTGCCTTTTCATGATCAACTATGTGAAGGAAATAAATGTAAAAATAAGTCACTTCTGAACAGCACTGTTGAGTGATGTTAAAAACACCTTTAGAGGTCAATGATGAGCAACGTTAGTTTATTTGATGTTTGCTAATATCATCTTTAGATAGCAACGGTGAGTAACGTTTGTAAATTTGACGTTGTCGTCTGTAGAGAGCAGTGGTGAGATGTTTATTTGATGTTTGTTAACCCTTCAGTGTGCATTTTTCCTTTAAAGCGTACCATCACACTGGTGTGTTTTGGAACTGTCACAATGCAATGAAGATTCAAGATTACAGCTGATATGCCTTCACCTTCACACTTAGTTTCAAATTCATACTTATGTACTTATATACTTGATTTGTATCAATAAGAATCACACTAAAATCAGACTACGTCTGAACAGCTAACAAGAATTTAGGGACAGAACGAGTGCTGTGCAGGACACTCAAGAGCATAACACAGGCAACAAAGAAACACAGACTTGCTGTACAATAAGCACCACCGTAAAACAAATCTTTACATTTAGCTACTTACATTTAACTATTGATGATAACTGATATGCATCAAAGTAACACCAGCAAATGACCCTGTCAGCAGTTATTTTTGTTACACGCCTTTTGGCATATTTATCGTCTCACCATATTAATTCAGAACTACTATGGCTCTGTAACCACAGCAAACACAACTTGTACAACAATCATCCTTTGAATGAGTCAAAGTCAAATGAGTGACAACAGTGTTGAGGCAAACATTCACTGATGAAGTGATGTTTAGCTACTCTGCAACAGTCAGAGGGAGCGACAAGAGTGAATAGAAGAACAATTCCGAATAGAAAGCACTGGACAGTCAAAATTTAGTGCAACATCGAATAGAACTGTTAAAAACTCTCCCGCTATTAACACGCCAGGGTGTGTAATGTTTGTTTATTTGATGTTTGTTAATAAGAATAGGTGGCAACCAGTCAACCAGTTGATGCAAGGTCGACATGTGCAGGGATTGGCATTTCAGTCAGGCAGGAGTTCAAACATATTTAAATACTATTCAAACTTTTAGACTTCATCAAAAATTTGTTTAAAAAATTCTGACTCTGATGTGTCTTACCTGTGTCCCCAAGTTTACTTGCATCAGTGGGGGCCTCTGTTCATTTATTCTCCCACGTCCAGGACCACCGTCTCCACGGAAATCTGCCATCCCAAACATGGGAAGTCCTCCTCTTCCACTGCCTCCTCCTCCTCTGCCTCTTCCCATCAAGCCGCCTCCTCTCCCACCCCCTCTTCCTCTCACTCCGCCGAAACGTCCCTGCTTCTTCTGACGCTCCTTCTCCTCGAACTCCAAAAGATCTGCTTTGGCCTCCTCTGTCAGCTCTGGGAAACAGAGAAACCCAAACACAGCATGAGATCTAAAATCCATAAGGGGAAATTAGGGAACTGTTAATAAAACCACCAATTACATATTGAAAACCTTTGATAACGATTGAGGAATTTCATATTTATGGATCATTTTCCAGGTGAAACGAAAACTGACTGCATTTGACTCACCTAATGTTTCTGGAATGTTCCGCCGTTTACTGCCAGCATCAGAGATTCGGACCACAGTGACTCCTTTGCGCTCAGATCTGAAACGCTGCCTCCCCGACTCTTCCTCATCTTCGTCCTCGTCTGACTCTTCTTTCTTATCCATCTCTTGCTCCAGTTCAGCTTCGGGTTCGGGCTCCAGCTGGGCGGCAGGAGGGTGGATTATTATTCAAATAAAATTCTGAATCACTGGTTTAATCAAATGTAGTTAGTATCACGCCTTATAGTTCCTGTAGTGTATTACAGCTCAGAAAAACCTTGTGGGTCAAATGAACACTACAGAGTTTTTTAAATGACACAGTACGAGCCAAATCACACTCTGAGGATGATGTGGTGGCAGCTGGGTTGCCTAGTGGTGAAAGCTTTGCCCCTATGATCAGGTGGTCATGGGTTCAAATCCCTGCTAGTGTCATCACCGAGGTACCCTTGATCAAGGTACCGTCCCCACACGTTGAAGTGGCAGTCCGTTTTTCACTTGGTGAAAGAGTTAAATACAGAGAATGAATTTCACATTGTTCACACGGTGTGGTGTGACTATAAGGGGCCACACCACACCGTGTGGATTGTGTATATTGTTTTATCACATTAACGCATTATTTACTTAACGCAGGTTTTAAAAAAAATTGCTTTTTTGTGTTTGTGAGTGCGCACATCACGCAGCTGTATGCATAGACATAAATTCTGTGTCTATGGCTCTACGTCTCGGCTGGTATTCGTGGGGGTCAGGCGTCCCATTACTTTTGTCCATATTACATGGATAAAAGCAATGGGACATCTGACCCCTGTGAAAACCAGCCGAGACCTAGTGCACTGCGTGAACAAAAGTACTGGGACACCTGACCATTACACCAACTGAGACTTTAATGGCACTGCATTCAGATCCGTAAACTTTAATACGGAGTAAACTGCTATAATGGTTCCACCCCCCCATGCTCTGGACTCTGAGGGGAACTTTTTTCCTATAACAACCTAAATAAAACATGAATACCCTGCACAGAATAGCTTTGGTTTTATATATTTAATTTGATTACATTCATGTTTAAGTTTCACATAACTTGTTTAAGTTTTACAGAAATATTTGAACCGTAGTTGTGTGACTGTGTTAAAGGGAATATTGCTGTTAAAAAGTTCCTTATTTGTTTAGCGTTTGCAAACCAAATGTTATTGCGCTTTTGCTACTATAGCAGTACTTTAAAAAGAATATATATATATATATACATATATATATATATATTATATATATACACACACATATACACACACACACATATATATATATATATACACACATATACATATACACATACACACACACATATATACATATTTATACACATACACACACATATATTTTATATATATATATACACATACACATACACATACATACACATACATACACACACATACATACATATATATACATACACACACATACATACATACATACATATATATACATACACACACATACACACACACACATACATACACATATATACATATACATACACATATACATATATATATGGTTTACGGTGATTAATATCTTAAAGGCTCTTTTAATTGTTACTTTTGACTTGTACATGTACTTGTTTGTTCCTACACGCTGTCTTCAGTGCACAGTTCAAGGGCATGAGTGTACGCCGCTACTCTGGCGTCTGTGTCTTTGCAGTCATTACATAAGCAGTTTCCTCTAGGATCAATAAAGTTTTCTGATTCTGATTCTAAAATGCCTTTTTTCTGCAGTTTGCGGAATGCTATCTGAAGATAGGAAACTGTCCAGACACCACCAAGCTGTAAGCATGGCACGATTTGAAGTAGCCTCATCATTATCAGTGTTATAAAATTACTATGAACTGTATAAACCCAAAGGGAGCCGTTTTCCACAGTGCAGCATAATTCATCAGAACACCGGAACTGTTATATTAGGGGCTGACGTATGAGTGAAACCTGCGAGACGCCGAGTGCAGCACACCTACACATTTAAAATGCTTCTGACACCCGTGCTTGTATGTACATAGTCTTAAACTGCACCTTATAGATGGATTTAGTTCTGTCATTGTTCTTGCTATTGTTTTGTCTACTGTCTCCGCTGATCTATTTGCACTCTGTTGAATGTTAAATGTCTCTATATGTTGCTCTGTGGTCCATGGAGAAACATTGTCTCATCACACTATACACGTGTACACTGCTGCCTTGAACCTAAAGTAACCTTGAATTTCTATCTATATCTACATTATATAAAGTGAAGTGGCCCCTTGTAGTCTGGTATGAACACACCACAGCGTGAACAATGGGGAAATTCTTTCTCTGCATTTAACCCATTCACCAAATGAAGCAGGGGACTGCCACCAATGAGGAGCACCCAGGGAGCAGTGTGTGGGGACTATTCCTTGCTCAAGGGTACCGCATTGATGACACTAACAGTTGGGATTTGAACCCACAACCTTCTGATTGCAGGGGCAATGCCCTAAACACTAGGCCACCAGCTGCCCTGTATGGACAAAAGTATTGTCACACCAAGCATACCAAGACATTCTGGACAATGCCATGCTTCCAACTTTGTGGACACAGTTCACGGAACTCCCTTTTCTATTTCGGCATTTGCCCCAGTGCACAAAGATCCATTAAGACGTGGCTGGATGAGTTTGGTGTTGAAGAACTTGACTGGCCCACACAGAGTCCTGACCTCTACATCATCCAACAACTTTGGGATGAACTGGAGATTGCGAGCCAGGCCTTCTCGCCCAATGTCAGTGAATGATCTCACGAATGCTCTACAGAATGAATGGGCACAAATTCCCACAGAAACTCCAAAATCATGTGGGAAGCCTTCCAAGAAGAGTGAAAACTGTTATAGCTGCAAAGGGGACTACCAACTCCATATTAAAGTCTGTTTGAATGCAATGTCATTAAAGTCCGTGTGGATTTAATGGTCAGATGTCCCAATACTTTTGTCCATATAGTGTATCTGCTTCAAGCAGTATCATAGACTCTGCACGGTATACTACATTGACCAGAATCCTCAGCTCCTCGCGTCAGTTTCACAACGCAGTGACGTCAGGCAGGTTTGTTGACATGCCAGTGTGTTTTTGTTGATAGGAGTGAAGACAACAAGAGTGTACGGTCCGACGGTAAGCACCCTGAGCCTCAAATTGTGGTGATGCGTCATTTTATATATTTGGTTAATACGTTTTCTAACTATTTAAAATACTAGACGGACGGTTTTCTGTTGCTTCTCCGAGAACAGGCTGGTACCTGCCTGTGAGTCAGCTAACTAGCTAACACAGTTAGCCTATAAAGGCTCGATGACAGTCGTTTCGTTTGACGCATTTATTGTAAATCTTTCTCATATCAACACCATTCTTCTGTTAAATTAAGATAAAAAGCTATATAACTAACATCACGACGAGGTGAGATAGCAATTAGCACTAGCTAGGTTATATTAATTAGCTTATTTTACCGTCTCTGATAGTAAGAATATTAGTTTATAACAAAAGGATATTAGACTTTTAACAGCTAAATATTCGTAAAGCATTATTAAACCTGCTTTGCAATCAGTCAAGTTATTTTGACTAGTTATATTTTGACTAGTTATATGTGACTAAAGGACGTGAAACAAATACAATTTGCAATTAATTAACGTTTCCCCCTCTTACTCCACCAGCGGTTTAGTGTACAGGTAGTGTAAATTTATAAGAAATGTTTAACAGAAGCCGTTGGGTCACACAGAGCAGAGGGAGAGATAAGCTGCTGATCAGTGTTAAAAGTCTGCCTGAAAAAAAGATCTAGTGGGCTGCTTGGGTTAGACATGTACATGACTTAGATATGTGATTTGAAGGTGAGAAATAGAACAGAATAGAATATCTTTATTGTCATTGCAATACACAGGAATGTACAGTGCAACGAGATATTTGCAGCTCCGTAGATCTCTTGTAACTCTTAAGTATAAAGTGTATAAAGCAAATAACAAATAAAGTGTGATATCAAGTGGAGACCAGTATTTAAGGAGCTAAAGTGTCAAGTGTAGAATGTATCTGCTGTACCAAAACAGACAAGTGTATAAAGGAGATAGAATAAATAAATGAATAAATAAGAACTAGCAGCTTGGATGTGATAATAAATAGATATATAATTAGAACTAACAGTATAGGTATCAAAAATAACAGCAGGAATTTCTCTTCAGGTTAGAATTTCATACATGATGGCAGACCGTCCGTTTCCTACATTAGAGAAACACTTTTGTATTGTAGGAGCTTTAAAGCTGTCACCTTTCAGGCCATGGCTTTTAACCACAAGGTGGTCATTTCATAGTATTTGGTTTGAGATTTAAACAGCATTCAAGTTACCTAAAGATTTGATTATACATTTTGATGTTTTTGTGTTGAATATTCATAATTACTGCCTTTGATCCTTGTCACGCTTAGTGTGTTATTCTAGAAAGAAAAGCAGATTTACCTTCCACACTTGTAATCCTGACCCACTGATGGTGCCAATACTGGCAATGTCTTTTTAGTTGGTTTGGGATCTGTGGACGTGAGGTTTTTGCTCATTCCATTCTAACAGCGCTAATATTCCTTTCTTTGTAGGACCTGGGCTTTTTTTTTTAGACAGGGGGGAGAATGTAAAGCACAATGGCAGAATTTGAAGCCTACCAGGAGTACCAGAGAATAGAGGATTATGAGGAAGACTCACCTCCAGGAGAGGAGGACTTACTGATTCATGTGCCAGAGGGCCTCAGAGGTAAAGTGATCATCGTTGTACTTGTGACTGATTATATGATCACGAGGACAACAAAAGCTGTACTTGGAAGTATAGGTTACATATGGTTTCCTGCATACAAAATCTCAGAAATGGTAGCTTTATAAGAGAAAGGAAAACATGCATTAAGGTACCAATTAATCCCTATGAACCTAGTATGTACAGATTTTAATATATGTAATTTCATACCTGCTAGTCTATTTATGATGGAATGTTCAGACTTCATAAAGAGGAACTGAGATTTGGTGTAAATAATGTGAAAAAAAAAATCTAATGGAATTAAAAGCAACAATATTTAGTCATCCTGTGACAATGAGTTTTCACATTTGAAACATATAAATACTGGCCCTCAAGTGTCTTGGAGAACACAGGTCTAAAAAAACAATGATCTAAAGTCAGGTCAGATATGTAATTCATTTTAGTGTTATGTTGAATATATAAATTGATCACAACATAGCAGTATACAGGCCCTGATGTTTCATCTGACACATCATCTTTTCTTTCCATTCATAGATTCCTGGCATCACATCAAGAACCTTGACAATTTCTTCACACGAATATCCTTTTTATTTGTGAAGTCACATTTCTTGGCTAATGACATTTGTTAGTCATTTGTTCATCACGGGGTTTGATTCATTTCCAGAGTTTTAAAACTCAGTAGAGCATTGAAAGAAGTTTCAGCTCTTTCATTCGTAGACACTATCAATTAGACATGCAAGAGGCGTGTTCTTTGATATTTAGCTACAGTACTGTGATGCTGATTTCTTCCCTGAACTTTGTGAGTCAGCTTTGTTAGTTACAACAAAGCTGGCTCACAAAGTTCTGGGAAGAAACTGCTGGGTGGATTGGAAAAACCATTTTTAAAATAAACTTTGTTTGTCCACTTTCATGTCATTGGAAAGGAAATGTTTTGATGTTAAAATGTTTATTATGATTCCTTAATTAAGTTGCTCACATTTACCATTTCCATCAGAAGAATGGATTTGCCTGTATGATGTTATCAGAATTCTTTGAACTAGTGTAAGTAAGCATGTGTTTTATTTTTAATGAAACAAATATAACCATGGACCCATATCAGATTCTGTTTATGTTTATTCAGCTTTGCCAGTTCTGAAGGTGTTCCACATTTGTAAAGACATCTGGCTCTATCATTCGATTAGATGTATTCTGATAAAGACTGTTTTAGATAGTGTTTTATTGTAGATAATACATGAATGGAATTAAATGTAATCTTTTGTTATGTTCCCTCATTCAGGCAGTTCCTCTTTGTGGTCACTTTCACAACATTTCTCTTCAACTGCGTGGAGTATGATGTGCTGTTTGCCAACCGAGCAGTTAACCACACGGGCCAGAGTCTGAACCCACTGGACAAGAATAAGGTCACTCTGCCTGATGCCATCCTACCCAGTCAACAATGCGCTGAGAGGTCAGTATAGTGCATCCCAAGTGCTTACATTTAGTCCTGACTCTCACAATAGGCCAAAAGCAACCATGTTTTGAAAAGTTATGAAAAGATTTTATGATGGCATCAGTTTGCCAGCAGCCCACACAACATGTTTTTTGACACCTACTGAAATTGAACCTAAGTGGTTTGCAGTGATGCACGCTTGCCTTAGCACATTTTTCAAACTGGGTTCCTTCTGGGCCACTGCTTAGCACAGATGAGCATTTTCCATCTTCTGACACTCTGAATTTAACTCGGGAGGTTCTTGTCAGTGAGCTGAGCGGTTGAATCAGGGACAGGGAGAGTAAAGCTCTAAAATAAGGGCTTTTTTGCAGTGCTGTGGCTCAGAAAGAACCCAGTTTGATGCCCCTGTCATAGTATATTATATAGCCTATACAGTCTTTGTTCTTAACAGTCCTTTACATCCCTTACAACTCCTAATTAATAATAACTCCAGATCAGTCCTAATTTAGGCCTGTAGTATGACTGCACACTTGTACAGTTAACACAACCCTTTTATAGCACCATTCCTTCATGACATTAATTTAGTTGAGAAGATAAGATCCTTTTAAAGGGGACTTGGCTTTAAATGACCCTTTTTAATTGGAGTTTAAATGACCTTGCTTGGATACTATGCTGTCTTTTTTCCGTTTTTGTCTTTGTCTAGTGAGGGAAGTACAAGCTCTTTTTTGCACTGTAACTGAGTCACAGGAGTCAAACTTTTTTCTTATGAATTAATTTGCTTTTGGTTGTGGACAGCAGCTCTGCATCTAACTATGCTAAAGCCTGGGAACCACATTTCCAACACCTGCACAAAGCTGTCTTTCATACCTACTGTGCATGTGACGACGTATGATCCTGGTACCTTGTAGTCTTGTTTTCTTCCTGCCTGCCTTTTCGATAGCTAGGCCGTAAAGAGACACCTTTATTGCGACACCAGCACAGGGAACTTGCTTTCTCAGAGCTTGCTATTTCTGTGGCTCTACATGGAATGGATATCTTTTCATAATGACTCTGAGTAGATGAGTAGATCTGCTTTGCATGTTTATTTGTAGTCTTTTAAGTTCTTTATTTGTCTTTAAGCGTAGCAGTTTGTGCTCTTGCCCTGTGGGACGGTCTCTTCACTGTAGATGCAATCATCGCTTGCCCTGGATGAGAGACAAAACATGTTTGTATCGAATATGATGTGGTGCCAGTATGGTCTGAGTCCAAGAACATGATGTGCCTCTTGGCTATAAGTCATTTAAGCCCTGCTTGCTTGGTATTAAATGGGAAAAAGGCAGAGAGTGAAAACACACTCTGACTTGGATAGCCGCAGTTTTTCATCCCCTGTCAACCACTGAAGCCTATAAAGCAGTTGTGTAAGAACAATAACAGGGAAAGTTTTGTGCCACTGGTATTGGTATCTGTGTGTTAATGTGTGTGTGCGTGTGGTGGTTTTTGGTGCTGGGGGCTAGCCAGCTGAGTCGTCACATGGCAGAGAAGAGTTAGCCTTCATCTCTGAGTTTTTGGATTTGGATGTCAGTAGTTTTAAAGGCTTTATATCCTTTGGAATAAATACATACTGGCCTTTGCCCTGTTTGGTTAGTGGTGCTGCTGTCATGTGATGTGGGATAAACTGACATTAGGAACCGGCTATGAATAATTGGAAATTAATGTATTAACTACGATACGCTGGGAAAGGAAAACACTAGACTATTTATAGTGAAACTAAGTTCCGTTACCCAAAACATTGCCATCTTTTGTTGATTTATCCTAATGTACAACGTTTATGACAAGAATAAGGCACGACTGATTTATCAAATGATATCGGCCGGTATAGACCGGTATAGACTGGTATAGACCGTTTTATTGTGTGCCGGTTATTGGTGACTTTTTTTGGTTGTGGCATCACTGACATTGTGACATTACGCCAAACTTTAAACACATGACACCATTAAGTTTAGAATAATGAAAAAAATGTCAAATGTATACAAGCATACCAATTAGCATGGAGATATCTTTTAACAGTTACAAAATTTTAAATGAAAATGTGATATCAAAATAAATAAGAAAAAAAGAGGTAAAGGAGTATAAAAAAGGGGAACTCCAATGTAAAGTTGAAATTTATTTCCAGATTTTCTGCCCAATTTAGTTGTCTCCTATTCCACCAACTACCTAGAACTCCCCAATCAATCAGTCAACACCAATTCTTCAGCCATCAATCACCACATCTTTTCAAACTGCTGCAACGCTATTGGACAACATAATGTGCTTGGAGGAGATCTCTGACTGCCAGTTCTGTGATATCAGCTAACAGACACCCATGCATCATGTTGAATGATGGGGGTAGAGGGAGGGCCATCCTACCCACTCAGAGAAAATGAGGTTGTGATCTCTTGGACTCCTGGTCATGGATGGCTGCTGCACCACCTGTGGTTGAACTTACAATCTCCTGAGGTGGTGAGTTCAACCGGTGGATGATGAGGCCAAACCAGTTGCGCCACTTGGGAGTCCTTAAACGAACATTTGTCATTTGTTGCTTTCTTGAACATTACTGGTCATAAACATCATGATTTTGAATCTGTTTTCTCATTTCAATATCTAGCATATACATCAGAAAACTACTGATACTCAATCCCTCCTGCAAGCTTGCTCACACATATTCACACCAGACAAGTTATATATGGTATGTGTTTCAAAAGTTCCTCTCACTTTCAAGATACATTATCAGAAGACAAGTTTGTTAATGCTTTATTTTGAGTGGACCCTGCAGATCAACATCAACTAGCATCAACCAAACATTCAACATTAATGTCTAATAAATGCAAACAAACAAAGTGTTGTCTAACCTTAACTTCAAGCCAAAACCTATACGTAACTCTAATACTGTTGAACAACACTACATCATTTCAAAAGAATTAAAGTATAAGTAGATAATCTCTTGGTGCCACTCAAAATAAAATTTGTTTTTCTAGTCTTTAATCTGGAATATCTCACTCTAGAGTAGATTCTGTAGGATCAGGGTTCAGCACAGTTTGGTGAATTAAATGCTCAAACACATCTGATTCAAATCCTCTTTTAATTTGCAGAAAAATATAAATAATTTGCTTTCATAACAGTTCTAATGTCTTCCAAGACTAAATGAGAAATGGGCTGTTTTCTTGAATCTTATGAAATCTCATTTCCTTATAGCAGTGCTGTTTGTGATTAGAAATGAAAACAAAGTGTAAGGATGCGTTCACTTACTTTAATAACTTATGAATATCTTCTAGCAGCATCATAATCAGCTCACAACTAGATTTTTCTTTTCTAGAATCCAAAGCAACAGTTGGATCATCTTCCTACTTATAATGGCGGCCATTTTTTGGATCTATCGCCTCGGTAAAGTGATCTGCAATGTCCTCAGTTACTGGGAGATTCGTCAGTTTTATATAAAAGCGCTGAAAATCAGAATGGTAAGCACAAACACCTTACTACTTAACTGGGGCAAAAAAGACTCACATTTAAACAATTCTAGAATGCTTATATTTCACGAAACAGGTCACAGTGGAACGCTTGGCTCATAATTTTTAAAATCTATTTGCTTACCTGCAGTAATTCTTTTAACTGAATGAATACCCTACCCTTCAGAGCTGTCAGATTTAAAGATTTGTGGCTCTGTGAAACTCTTAGTAAACGACTTTTCCATTTGACAGGACGGGTTGTGTAACTTCAGCTGGCAGGAAGTGCAGGGGCGCCTGATCAGCCTGCAGCGTGAGCAACAGATGTGCATCCACAAGAAGGAACTCACCGAGCTGGACATCTACCACCGCATCCTGCGCTTCAAGAACTACACGGTGGCCATGATCAACAAGTCGCTGCTACCCGTCCGCCTGCGTGTGCCCTTCTTTGGGGATGTGATCTTCCTCACGCAGGGCCTCAAGTACAACTTTGAGCTCATTCTATTCTGGGGGCCCTGCTCACTCTTCCAGAACAAGTGGAACCTGCACCCCAAATACAAGAGGGCGAGCAACCGTCTGGAGCTTGCCCGGCAGCTGAGCCGGATCATTCTGTTGGCGGGGATCGCCAACCTGCTGCTGTGTCCGTTCGTGCTGGTGTGGCAGGTGCTGTACGCCTTCTTCAGCTACGCCGAGGTGATCAAGCGTGAGCCAGGAAGCCTGGGTGCGCGCCGGTGGTCCCTGTATGGCCGTCTTTACCTGCGGCACTTTAACGAGCTGGACCACGAGCTGCAAGGCCGACTCGGCCGTGGCTACAAGCCAGCCGCTAAGTACATGAACGCCTTCGTCTCACCGTTGCTGACCGTGTTTGCCAAGAACGTGGCGTTCTTTTCAGGCTCTGTGCTGGCCGTGCTCATCGCACTCACTGTGTATGACGAAGACGTTCTCACCGTGCAGCACATCCTTACTGCCATCACTGTGCTGGGTGTGGTCATCACTATTGCCAGGTAGAGGTCCGGACTGCAGTGGAGGGCCAGGGGGAAAGCATTCAGATCACATGAGCCTTCAGTTTCTTAAGAGAACTGCTTTTTTAAATCTCCTTACTGTAATTATGTCTTATCCAATTTTACATGAAATATTTTCCCTTCAGAAAAAAGTATTGACTAGTACTTTATCTGCTGAAGATATTTGGGGAAAAAAATGTTACAGATATATTTGCTGTATTCCAGCGTCAAAGCACCATTGTTTGTCTCTTTCTAAAACGTGTGTGTGTGTGTGTGTGTGTGTGTGTGTGTGTGTGTGTGTGAACATTGGACAACAATCTCAGCTTGGTTTGTTTGCCCTCAAGCCTCGGCTTTCAACATACTGTCCACGTAATCTCAGCACCTGCTAGGTGTCCTTGCATTAGGGTTACATGAGTTGTGCTCTCTTTCAGATCCTTTATCCCAGACGAACATATGGTGTGGTGCCCGGAGCAGCTGCTACAGTGTGTGCTGGCACACATTCATTACATGCCCGACCACTGGAAGGGCAGTGCCAATAAAAGTGAGACACGTGACGAAATGGCCCAGCTGTTCCAGTACAAAGCGGTGAGAATTTTGCAATGACAGGAATCTGCACCAACTTGGAACTATTTGTCTGCAAAGATGAAAGATTGCCACACACAGGAACAGCCTAAGGCTGCACTAAAATATTTTTGCTTTTGGGTCAAAACAACTTCTCCAAAATGACTTGGTTGTTTTCTTTCCTTCTGAAATCCTGTCACGTGAAATGTTGTTCTGACAGACATTCCACAAAACATTTCATCACTGATAAATCCTATAATCATTCAATTTGATGCTGCTCTAAGTTCTTCAGTAATTTATGGATATGATGTGAATTAGGTCTACTTCAGTTTAAATCACAGCTGTCTGCATGAACTTGCAATGCAGGTATTTATACTTGAGGAGCTGCTCAGTCCCATCATCACGCCTTTCATCCTCATCTTCCTCCTACGGAACAAGTCTCTTGAGATCATTGACTTCTTCCGCAACTTCACTGTGGAGGTGGTGGGCGTAGGTGACATTTGCTCCTTCGCGCAGATGGACATTCGCCGTCATGGCAACCCACAGGTCTGTATGAGTGTGTGCATGATTGGAAGTGAGAGAAAGTAAATGAATGTGCATGACTGTTACTCAGGCCCACAAATTAAGTGTCAAACCCAGTGCCATGCCTCAGATCAACAAATACATCTGTAATGTGAAGAATATATGGAGATGACTAGAATACCCTGTAAACCTATCAAGTCTTAACTAGTAAGATTTTGTCTTCTTATAGAACTGCATAGGAATGTCTTGAGTACATTGCCATAGGCTCTGAAGTTTCTTAGATGGTGTTCTTCTGTTTTAAGGATCATTTTCATCTGATTAAAATTTAATGCCTGAGCTCAAAAATGAGAGGGATAATCAAGTGCAAAATCAACATAATTTGAAACACAAAGCGAATGACTAAAGAGGGCCTGAGCAGAAAGTAGATAATCTTCCTCACAAATATATACCCAAGTAAGAAATCCATCAAAATGTTACTTAAGTACATAAAATTCCTACCCACATCTGAAGACATTATGCACTATGTGGACAAAAGTACTGGTACATCTCACCATTACACCAACAGGGACTTTCATGATATTGCATTCAAATATGTAGACTTTAATATGGAGCTGGCCCTCCCTTTGCAACTATAACAGCTTCCACTCTTCTCTGAAGGGCTTTCCACAAGATTTTGGAATTTCTGTGGGAATTTGTGCCCTTTTTTGTAGAACATTTATGAGGTCAGGCACTGATGTTGTACAAGAAGGCCTGACTCGCCATATCTGTTTCAGTTCATCCCAAAGGTGTTGGATGGGGTTGAGGTCAGGGCTCTGTGTGGGCCAGTCAAGTTCTTCCACACCGAACT